>CAUYQG010217665.1:0-15559 GCA_963574415.1 Tarsius wallacei
TGCTGCCATGTTCACAACTGAGGAGAGAAGTGGGGTATGAGAGATGTCCTCCTCTCTGAGTCCATTTCTGGGCTTGGGAGCTGCCTTCCCTGACAACTGGGTCCATGCTTGTGTTCTCTTTGTCCCAAGGGGGATTTCAGAGGTCTGTGCTTTTCCCTTCCTTAGGGGTGCCTCGTGCTGAGGGCCAAGTCTCCGAGGAACCTACTACTCTTGCCAGAGAAGTGTGTGGTTGGGCTGGTGGCTCAGTAGTTTGTGAGCAGATGATTACTGGGCAGAGCAGTGTTTTCACAAGTATGTAATCAATATGGTGCCTGACTTTTTGGCCTGTGCCTTGGGGGAGGATGTGTTATGGCTATGCAGCTGGTCACCTAGTTCTCTGTTCCCAGAAAGATCTCCTGTCACCAGCAGTATAGCTCTGGGACCTGGGGATAAAGGAGCTTCTCAACTCTTTAGTAATCAGTGGATTCTCCAAGGTGTCAGGGGGTCAAAGACATGCTCCCAACTAGCTTTTTTGGTTGGCTCTGAGCACCTCAAGAGTTGATCTCTGTCAGACTCCTACTATTTTTCTTTTCTCTGTGCCCCAGCCTCCTTTCATGGGCACCCTGGTGGTTTCTATTTTTTCTCCCTCTATTTTCCATTCAAAACTGGGCATTCACCAGCTACTTCAATCTTTCTTCTGAGAACTGGCATGCAATGTCCTTAGTCAATTGTCTTAAAAAAACCTGACCATATTATGCTTGCTATGTGGGAAGCACTAGAGACACATTTTAAAATTCATATAAAATATGATTCAGTTTTAAGAACTTGCCTAATTTTAACAACTTGCCTAAGGAGACCTGATTAGGAGATGGTGAGGATGGGATTTGAGCGTCACGCATTAGACTCCAAAGTTTGCAGTTCTCAAATTGTGTTCCTGCACGTGATCAAGGGCAGGAGGAAGGATGCAGGCCTGGGTTTATCTGTGACTTTTCTCTCTCCCTCACAAATTCAGCTCTTTTGTGTCAATAACACCTACTTTTCTCCAACTCCAGGGCTACTTCTTCCCCTTCATTTCATTTTCCACCTTTCAGGAAGAGTGATTTTCCAAAACTGAACTATGAACATGGAACATGCCCCTTTTCTGGTCCAAATGTTTTAGTAGTTTCCCACTGCCCTTGAGATGAAGCCGGGCCTTCATGACCTCTGAGGCCTTCTTTCTTCCCTCCCATCCTGAACTCACTGTTCCTGCCAGCCAAAAAAAAAAAAAAAAGGGACTTGGATTTCTTGACCTACTGTGCTTCCTGTTGTTAGGATTTTTTTTTTCTAACTTAGTCATGAAGTCTGTCTCTTGAGAGTGCCTATGAACTCTAGCTCTGTCCTGACCAAGAGGAAAATTAAGTTTGGGTTTGTGTGTTAGGTGAGACACAATGAGGAAGTGAAGCCAAAATGCATGAAACAAGAAATCTATTATTCACAAGTCCCAGAGGGGATAGGGGTGCTTATGGGAGGTTGATGGGAAGTCTGGAGGTAGCAAGGAACTCAATCAGTGAGTGGAGAGGGAAGGAGGGAGGAAGGGAAAGAGAGAACAGAATTTGTGAGACTATGCATGCATGATTAAGCTTTATTAAGGTCTGTAGTTGTTATCCCTTAGACTTCACAAAGGGAGTAGGGGATTTGCTTTAAACTAGCTAAGAAAGGAGGCTGGATCCAGGATGGTCACTGTGGAGCGGCAGACCAACATCTCTCTCTCGCTGAACTAGATAGAGAGTAGGGATCCAGCCACCAAGAGATGTAGGCACCCCGAACAGTTTTGGCACCCTACACCCAGCAGAGGTTTCTTCAAACACATAGAGACCAGAAAGCAGAGTGCAGTGACAGTAGGCACTGGAACTTGGGCATCTCATCCCCTGCCATGTGCCAAGCTCACATAAGAATTAAGCCCTGCCCTGTGTATGAGTGAGGGTGAGTAATCTTGACATGCTCTGGGTCAGATGACCCCCATGGGAATCATTAGTCCCAAATGGGAGGAGTCCTGGTCATGGCACAGCAGTGGGTAACCAGAACTCAAGCAGAATGGGAAACAAACCTGCACTTGGACAACCCTTGAGTGAGCAACTTCTGCCAGTGATCCAGAGGCTGGCTCCCAGACTGGGAAAGTGCACCTGCAAATTGCACTCAGCTGGCACCTGCTGCTGTCATCTGGTACCCCCCATCCCTCCCAGATAAGGAAGGATCTCTTGCCAGGCTCATGTACACACAGGGCAGATCACCCTGTGGCAAAAAGATCCTTTCAAGTGCTGAGCATGGACTTGAATGGGAAGGGAGTAACATAAAAGACACCTGAAGTCTGCCCAGCAGGGAGATTTATGGGCTGAAAGCTGCAAACAACAGACAGGAGACCCATCTCCCCATCCACTCCCCTCAGAATACTTGCAATGGAGGCTAAACGTCAGCCTGACTGGCTGTAGCAGAAAAGCCTTTTTCAAGGTGCAGTGTGGAGCAGAAATGTCTAGCCCTTTCTCTTTCACTGAGTGATCCATATTGAAGACAGGAAAAGCCCTAGAACAGACAGACATTAACTAGCCTCAAAACAACAAAAGAAGAGAAGAATGACAAAGAGAGAAAAGTTGCTCTCACAAATGAGGAAGAATCAATGAAGTACAGGGAATCCTAAGAATCTTAAAAAGACAGCACCCAGAAAATCAGCTAGCAGTGCACAAATAATGAAGGCCCCCCAGAGCAACTTATCCTGGATGACAGTCATAAACTCAGAGACTGGATAACTAAAATGAATAAAGAGAACCATGAGAAATTAGAAGCAAAACTCACTGAAGTTGTACAGAAAGCAAAAGGCCCATTCTGAAATACTGGAAATGAAGAGCTTCATCTTGGAAATAAAAATACAATAAAAAAAATTAGGAGAGGTTCAATCAAGCAGAGAAAAGAACCTCAGAGTGTGAAGATCAAAATATGGAACTAACCCTGTCTGCCAGAAATATAAGTAAAAAGGCTCAAAAAGAAATAGTAAAGCCTCCAGGAGGTGTGGGACTATATCAAGAAGTCAAATCTATGCTGGACTGGTGTACCTGAAGCAGAAGAGGAAACAGAACACCATGGAGCGAGCATTTTATGAGGTCATCCAAGAAAACTCCCCACATCTTGCTAGAGAGGTAACCATTCAAACTCAAGCAATTCAGAGAACCCCCATAAGGTATTACATGAGAAGACCATCCCCAAGACACATATGAATCTGCATTCTCAAAGTAAATATACAAGAAAAAAATCCTAAGGGCAGCAAGAGAGAAAGGTCAGACTATCTACTGGGGAAGACCCATCAGAATTTCTCCAGGCTTATCTGCAGAAATACTACAAATCAAAGGGGACTGGAGTCCCATCTTTAAAGTTCTCAAAAATAAACAATTCCAGACAAGAATTTTTTACCTTGCCAAGCTAAGCTTCATCAATGACAGATAATTAAAAATCTTTCCTAGATATCCAATTCCTAAGAGAGTATGCCACTCCCTGACCAGCCCTTCAGTAGATGCTTAAGAAGGTGTTGAACACGGAAACAAAAGAACAGTCATACTCATCACAGAAGTACAGGCAAACACAGATCATTCACACAAAGGAAAATATACACATATATAAATACAAAAGTAAAAAGGAAGAAAAGCAACCCCTTAAGAACCCTATGACAGAAATAATCTCTCACATTTCAATAACTAATTTGAATGTAAATGGACTGAATACACCATTGAAGAGGCATAGAGTGGTAAACTGGATAAAAAGCATGATCCAACAGTCTGTTGCTTCCAGGAAGCTCATCCCACTGCAAAGAATACCTGAAGGCTCAAAGTTAGAGGTCGGAAAATGACCTTTCAGGCAAATGGAAAGTAGAAAAGAGCAGGCATAGCTATTCTAATATTAGACAAAGCAGACTTCAAACCATCAAATGCTAAAAAAAGGACATAAAGGACACTACATAATAATAAAAGGCTCAATCCACTAGCAAGAAATATCCATCTTAAACATATATGCACCCAACACAGGAGTACCAGGTTTTATAAAAACAAAAACAAAAACAAAAACAAGCTGCTAAGTAAACTAAGAGAGGGCATTGACACTCACATAAACTTAGTTGGAGACATGAATACCTGTTAACAGTTCTAGACAGATCACTGAGGAAAAATAATCAAGGAGATCTAGAACCTTAACCTGACTCAATCAAATGGATTTAATAGACATCTACAGAACACTCTACCCAACAACTAGAGAGTATACATTCTATTCATCAGCAAATGGAACATACTCCAAGATTGATCACTTTCTCTGAAATAAATCAAGTGTGAACAGATTTCAAAAGGCTCAAATAATATCATGCATCTTCTCAGATCACAGTGTAATAAAAATAAAATAAATATAGCCACCACCAAGATTTCCCCAAAACACATAAAGGCATGAACACGAAGCTGCTGAACAACTTTAGGATCAGCATAGAAATCAAGACAGAAATAAAAAGATTCCTGGAAAAAATAAAAACAAAGACACATCTTATTAGAATCTCTGGATGCCATAAAATCAGTGTTGAGAGGAATAGTCATAGCATCACACACACACATCAAGAAAATAGAGGCTGGGCGCAGTGGCTTAGCCTGTAATCCCAGCACTTTGGAAGGCTGAGGCAAGAGGATTGCCTGAGCCTGCTGGTTCGAGAGCAGCCTGGGCAACTTGGTGAGACCTCATCTCTACAATAAATTATAAAAACTAGCTGGATGTGTTGGCATGCGTCTGTAGTTTCAGCTGCTTGGAAGGCTGAGGCAGAAGGATCGCCTAAATCCAGCAGGTGGAGGCTGCGGTGGCCATGAGTGTGCCACTGCATTCCAGCCTGTGCAACAAGAGTGAGACTCCAACTTAAAAAAAAAAGAAAGAAAAGAAAGTAGAAAGATCACAAGTGAACAGCCTAACACCACACCTATGGGAGCATAAATCCTAATTTCAGTAGAAAAGTCTAGATAACTAAGATAAAGTCATAATTGCAGGATATAGAAGACAAAAAGATCATAGAAAGAATAAACAAGACAAAAAGTTGATTCTTTGAAATGATAAATATGATTGATGAAGTCCGGTCAGAATGACTAAAAAAAAAAGGGAAAATCTGAATAAACACAATTAGAAATGAAAAAAGTGATGTTACAACAAACCCCCAAAGAATTCAAAAGATTGTCAGAGATTGCTATGAATATCTGTGCAAATTAACTAGAAAATCTGAAGGAAATAGAGAATTTTCTGACATCACACAACTTCCCAAGGTTGAAACAAGGTGAAATTGAAACTCTAAACAGCACAATAACAATCCAGGAAATCAAATCAGTCATAAGAAACCTCCCCACCAAAAAAAGCCCTGGACCAGATGGTTTCCCAGCTGAATTGTATAATCATGCAAGGAGGAGCTGATACTAATCTTGTTGAAAGTATTCCAAGCAATTGAGTGTGATGGAATTCTCCCTAACTCATTTTATGAAGCCAGCTTCATACTGATGGATATTCAAACCTGGCAAAGACCCAACAAGGAAAGAGAATTTCAGGCCAATCTCCTTGATGAACACATAGGCAAAAATTCCCAACAAGATACAGGCATATAGAACCCAGCAACACATCTCAAAAAAATCATCCATGACCAGGTGGGCTTCATTTCCAGGATGCAGGGCTGATTCAACATGTGTGAGACCATAAGCATAATTCAGTACATTAACAGATGTAAAACCAAGAACTACATGATTACCTCATTAGACACAGGGAAAGCATTTGATAAAATCCAGCATCCCTTCCTGATAAAAACCCTCAAACACCTTGGCATAGAAGGAACATTCCTCAATACAATAAGAGCCATTTATGATAAACCTGCAGTCAACATTTTGCTCAATGAGTAGAAGCTCAAAGCATTCCCCCTGAGAATTGGAACAAGACAAGGATGCTCACTCTTACTCCTCCTATTCAACATAGTGCTGGAAGTTCTAGCCAGAGCAAATCAGGCAAGAGAAGGAAATTTGTGGTATCCAAATAGAAAAAGGGCAGGTGAGTTATTCCTCTTTGTGGATGACATAATTCTATACCTAGAAAACCCTAGGGAGTCCGTCAAAAGTCTCCTTGCACTGATAAATGACTTTGGTAATGTCTTGGGTTGCAAAGTCAGTGGACAAGAGACAGTCTATACATCAGCAACAAGCAGGCAGAGAACCAAATAAAAAACACAATCCCATTCACAGTAGCCACAAAATAATGAAATACGTTGGCATCCATCTAAGCAGAGAAGCGAAGGACCTTAATAATGAGAAGTGCAAAACACTGCTCAAAGAAAATCAAAGATGACATAAACAAATGGAAAAAAATCCCATACTCATGGACTGGGAGAGTCAATATTGCCAAGAAACCCATCTTACCCAATGCAATCTACAGATTCAACACAACACCCATCAAATAACCTACATCATTTTTTATCAGACCTGGATATGACAAGAAAGAAATTCACATGGAAACAAAAAAGAGCACAAATACCCCAAACAATCAGCAAAAGAAACAAAGTCACACTTCCATACTTTAAACCTTATTACAAGGCTGCAGTAACCAAGACGGCATGGTATTGGTACAGGAATAGGTACACAGAACAACAGAACAGGACAGAGATTCCAGGAGTAAAAACATGATCTCTCAACCCACTCATCTTTGACAAAATCACCAATAAAAGTCATTTGGAGAAAGGAAACCATATTTAGAAAATGGTGCTGGGAAAACTGGCTAACCACATGCAGAAGAATGAAACTGGACCCCCTACCTATCACCATATACAAAAGTCAACTCAAAATGGATCAAAGACCTAAATGTAAAACCTCAAACTATAAGAATCCTAGAAGAAAATGTAGGAAACTACCCTTCTGGACATTGGAGTAGGCAATGAATTCTTGACCAAGTATCCAAAAGCAAATGCTACAAAAGCTAACTTAGACAGGCAGGACCTCATCAAATTGAAAAACTTTTGCACAGTAAAATAGACACATGAAAAAATGTCCAGCATTACTAATCATCGGAAAAATGCAAATCAAACCACAATGAAATGCCACTTAACTCTGGTTCAAATGGTTATTATTTATAAGTCAAAAACAACAGGTGCCAGTGCGGTTGCAGAGAAAAGGGAATGCTTCTACACTGTTGGTGGGAATTTAAGTTAGTTAAACCTCTATGGAAAGCAGTGGGGTGATTTCTAAAAAAATTAAAAATTGATGTTCCATATGAGCCAGCCATCCTTCTCCTGGGAATATACCCAGAGGAACATAAATTGCTCTACCAAAAAGACACCTGCACGCGCATGTTTATTGCCACATCATTCACAATAACAAATACATGGAACCAAGCCAGATGTCCATCAAAAGTGGATTGGTTAAAGAAAATGTGGTACATATGCACGAAGGAATGTTATGCAGCCATACAGAAGAACAAAATCATGGATTCACAGCAACTTGGACGGAGTTGGGGGCCATCATACTAAGAGAATTATCACAAAAATAACTGAATACTGTATGTTCTCAGTCATAAGTGGGCGCTGAACACTAGTCACATCAGCACAAGGGTGGGATCGGCAGTCGCTGGGCACTGCCAGGGGAGGGAGAGAGAGAGAGAGGAAGGTAGAGACCACATGACAACACAAAAGGTACCTTGTCCACTACCAGGGGGAACAAGGACCTCCTAGAAGCCCAGACTTCACCTGCATGCAGTCTACTTATGCAGTAAAGCCCCACTTGTACTCCCACAACTCTATAATGAATACATAATTTAAAATAGTAAAATAAATTTTAAAAAATAAAGAAAATATGCACAAGGTGGGGGAGGATACTTACTTACATGACTCTGCATTGACCCTTAGGTTTTATCACGGTCAGTAACTGTGGGGTATGTTAAGTTTGGGGTAAGTGAGACGAGGATCACGCAGTCTTTACAGTCCTTATCACAAAAAAACACACGGGGAAGTTCTAACTCGGCCAAAAGAAAGTAGCAGGTCAGCTGTATCCACTCTCTCATTAAAAAAAAAGAAAACCCAAAACAGAGACAAAAGTGGTAAGGTACAACTTTGTTTCAGACAACTGATATCACACCTGAAAATGGATATTGAAGCGGAAACTACATTAAACATCTCAGCTGCACACTCCCTCTGTTAGGACCATCTTATTTCCTCCATTATCCTCTTTCTCCTTTAATCCCCAGCATCAAAGTACCTCTTCTTGAAAGAGTTCACTGAGCCCCAGGTATGGGTAGGTGCCCTGTGTGTGTCCCCTCAGCACTGACCACATGGTACCACTGGCCTATATGCCCACTGGGCTCTGAGAGCTACAAAGTCACAGGCAGTGTCAAGTATAATTCTCCCCAGCTCCCGTGACAACTAGCCCATAAGGGGTACTTCATAAATATTTTGTTGAATGTGGATGCAAATGCTTGGTACAGAGTCTGGCAGAGAATAGGTGCTAAACAATGGTAGTCATTCTTCTTCATTATTCCAGCTCTAATGTCTTGGTATCATAGAAAACTGACTAAATTGCATAGCAGGCATCTAGTTTGCACCAATCATACTGTGATGAGCCTGCTTGTTTGCACAATTTTAAAACCCAATAGAGGCTGCAAGGGCAAAGAATTCCCATTTATAGAGACGTGCCGACGGTGTGACAAACGGTTGGATCAGGGCAGCTGTCTTGACCACCGACCCACCGTGGCTCACACTATCCTCTGTGTCACCTGTTGGGAGGTGTGATGTGCTCTCTATGGAAGCCTGTTCCTGCCATGCTCTGTGGTTTCATTTTTCTCACTGTCGACCCCATGCTTTGTGCTCAGGAGCCTTTCTTGATTTCCCAGCTGAATGTGACTTCTGTTTTTTTCTCTGTTGTCAGAGCACCTCTCATTGTGCTGTACTGAAATTGAGAGGTGAAGCAAAGATCTCCTGTGGGAACCAAACTCCTACTCGTCACTCTGCACAGCCGTGTACATTCTATATCAGGTATTGTTACTTGCAATCCTGACGACAACCTCTGAAGAAGGAGCCACTGTCATCTTCATTTCAGAGATTGAAAACAAGGCTCAGAAATTTGTTCAGAAGCAGCAGAGCCCCTGGTCTACCTTGAACTCAACTCCATGAACCCCAACCCTACCACAAGACGGGATTGTTCTGTCTTACTCAAGAGTAGTATGTGTGTGTGTGTGTGTGTGTGTGTGTGTGTGTGTATATACATACATACATATATATATATATATATTTACTTTATGAGATTTTTTTTTCCATGCAGCCACTTAAACATTTTCTTTTGTGTAGTAAAATCCTTTCTTCTCCTGTTAGATAGCTTCTGGATTTTGAGTGTTTCCTACGTAGGTTTTCTTTTTAAAAATTTGAAAATTTTCAGGCATCTGGAGTTTATTTTTATGTCAAGAGGAAGCTAGAGATCCAAATTATTTTTTCCCAAATGCTGCTTGTTTACAGATACTTCCTTCTTGTTGCCACTGATGTGCAAAACTGCCTTTTTTCCTGTACTAAATGTTCATCTGTATGTGGATTTATTTCTAGACGCTCTTCTGTTCCAATTTTCCTCTCTATTTATACATCAGTACTGTTTGGTTAATTATTATGACTTTGTAACATATTTAACTCCTTGAAAGCGCTAGATTGCTCTCATTCTTCTTGGCTTTTAGAGTAATTTTCCTCACTCTTTCTGCACATTGATCCCACAGTTCTTTTTCTAAAACTTAACTTTACACAGATGACATAGATGTGTGCATGCGGAACACATGGACAACTTCCTTTTGGGCTTCCGGACCAAAGGACTCATGAGCGGCGTTTAAGCTGGAATCCACCCATAGGTCGAAAATATACTGTTTTATACTGTCTAGTGCAGAACTCAGGCAGTTGACTGAGGAAGGAGAAGCTTAGAAGCTGTAATGGGATCAGTGTTTTTTTTATTTAGTTTTTTAGAGGCAGGGTCTCACTCTGTCTCTTAGGAAGTGCAGTGGTGGGATCATAGCTCACTGCAGTCTTGAACTCCTGGGCTCAAGCAATCTTTCGACTTCAGCCTCCTGAGCAGCTAAGATTACTGGCATGCATCGCCATGCCCAGCTAATTTTTCTTTTCTTTTCTTTTTTTTTTTTTTTTTTTTGCAGAGACTAAGTCTCACTATGTTGCCCAGGCTAGTCTTGAACTCCTCACCTCAAGAGATCCTCCTGCCCCAGGCTACCAAAGTACTGGGATTATAGGCATGAGCCAACATGTTGAGCCTAGTGTCCTTCTAAAAGAGACCCCAGAAAGCTTTCTTGCCCCTTTCTGCCATGTGTGGACACGATAAGAAGTCTGCCATCTATGAACCACGGAGCCGGCCTTAACCAGACACTGAATTTGCTGGTGACTTAATTGTGGACTTCCCAGCTTCCGGAGCTTTGAGAAATAAGTATTTCTTATTGAAGACACCCAGTTTATGGTATTCTTATTATAGCGATTTGAACTGAGACAGGGGAGATATACAGCTATAGAGCAACATTCATGTGCCCAGAATTAAGAGTGTTAGAGTTGAACGAGATTTTAAATATTGTTACTTGATAGATGAAGAAATTGAATTTGTTGGAATTTAAGTGACTTGGCTAAGATTAGCAATTAACTGGTGGCAAAGTCAGGATCAGGACATGTCTCCTTTTGTCAGTCAAATCTTTTTTCCATTACCAGGTGCAATGCCCCTTCTAGAATCATCAGCAGAGGATTTTTGTTTTCAAAGTAAAAGTGTGGGAGACTTGAATTCTTCCTTTCCATAGAAGGTTCACATTGAATGAAAATGTACCAGATCTGGCCCAGGCTCAGCGGTTCACGTCTGTAATTCCAGCACTTTGGGAGGCCGAGGCAAAAGGATTGCTCGAGTCCAGGAGTTCGAGACCAGCATGGGCAACATAGCGAGATCTCGTTTTTATAAAAATAAAAGAAAAAGAATGTACCAGATATGAAAATTCTGTTATGTTTCTTCTTCATTTAAAGCCAACTTGATAAGCTAGGAAGGACAGAAGCATAGCAGTGGAATTTTAGAATTTTTTTTCTTTACCCAAATTAGTAAGGATAGCGGAGATATTTCATAGGAATTGTACACATCTTTCCAGAGGCTTTCCATTTTTTCCATTGGTAAAATATCCTAAACCATCTGGAGAGAGCTGGAGCTTGGGTTCCTTTTTCTTTAGCAGCAGTAACACTTAGAGTAGTGAAGAGAGGATAATGAGACATTCCTGGATTGATGGTGTCTCTAGTCAATGACTGCTAGTTCTGGAGATAGTTTTATAATTTTCTCCACAGTGACGGAGTAAAAGTCGGCAAGTGAACCCCTCTGAGAATTGGGTTGAGGAGCAAGCATTATGTATAATGTATCCCAAAGGCATACTCACTTTACACCAAAAATTAGAATAATATTTTCAGACAGCTAAGAGGACACAGATGCCTTCTAAATTAAAATTGATGAAGAATAACTGAAGGTGAAGCTCAGAGCCTGTGTTTATCTTCCAAGAGTTGAACTTGAGTAAAATAATAATCATCATCATCTCTGCCATGTCATGCTTTTTACTTGGGTGATATATATCTGTGTTAATTATTTTCTATTTATGTGAAAGGCAGTTTAAAATGTGCTAAAATGTAAAACAAATGCACAACTCTTTCTTTCATTTGAGCCAGCTTTTTTAAGCCTCATTTCCCAAAAATACATATCTTATTGAAGGAAGAAGTCAAGATGTGTGACCAGAGTTAAGTTTATTGGATGTTAGCAGTCTGTGCCTTGCACGTGGCTATTCATAAAACGCTCTAATTCTGCCATCTGTTCTCCACATTCTCTTGTCTCTCATTCGATGTCCTTTTCCTGAAATGCTGGTGAAGGCTCCTGAATGAATGTCTAAGCTTCTTCTTTTTTGGCTAGGGTTCCTTTTACATATTTGATATTGTTCAAGGATTGTCTAATGAAGTCTCATGCCCTCTTCCCACCCCCACCTTTTCTATATTTTTGGTTTGGGCTTCTGACTCTCCTTGGACTTGGCAGCAAATGTTCTCTGCCTCCTCCCTAGCCCCCGCCCCCACTTCACTTGGACCCAGCATGGACCGATGCCTCTGAAGGGCATTGGGGGGGTCTTTCCCTGAGCTGTGATGTTCCCAGAAACCACTTTCTTTCTGCTTCTCTTTCCAGCTCAGGCCTTACTGCTTGTTGCCGGACCCAAGCTATGCCCTGTACAGCAGCTTCTTCCGTCAAACCTGAATCCTTCCTTAAATTACTCATGTTTAGATCAACATGATTTTCTTAGAGATCGCAAAAGGTAGTCTCTTTTTTTAATGGATGAGGAAGCTGAGACTCTGAGGTGGCAAAAGGTTTGCAGGAGGGTCCAAGAGTATTGATAGAGCAGAATCATAATTGGCAGATTTTTACACCATGTTCTTGATTTAGGACATGGAAGAGGGAAGGAAAAAGAACAAAGCTCACACATGTAATAATTGACTCATGAAGCCTTATTAACTTCATGATAACCCTAGTTAGTTTTCTTCAACTGCCATGACCAAAAAGTCAGAGATTGGGTGACTTAAACAACAGATATTTATTTTCTCACAGTTCTGGAGGCTGGAAGTTCAAGATCAATATGTCAGCAGATTGGTTCCTTCTGAGGCCTCTCTCCCTGGCTTGCAGGCAGCCATCATCTCCCTGTGTCCTCTCATGGTCTGTCCTCTGTGACTGCACATCCCTGGTGTCCCTCAGTGTGTCCTAATTTCCTCTTCTTGTGCGAACACCAGTCATTAAAATTAAGGCCCGCTCTAATAACCTCATTTGCATTTAATTGCCTCTGGAAAGGTCCTGTCTCCAGACACAGTCACATTCTGTGGTGCTGGTGTCAGAACTTTTGTTTCCGAAGTGGGACACTCTTAAGCCTATAGCATCCTGTGAGGTCAGGAGTACAAATATCCCCGTTAAATGATGGCAAGTCACTAGCTCAAGTTTGCTCAGAGAATAAGTGGTAGTCAGGATTTGAATACAAGTAATTTAGCCTCAGAAACCTGCTGTGTTCAGAAATGAACCACAATGACCCTATTACAATGTTAAGCATTGTCCACCGAATAACTTGTTCTGTATAACTATCATTTTCTATGAAGTTCAGGTTTTTTTTTCATTTGCCCTGACTTTTCTCAGTCTCCTTGGTTCTCCTTTGCTGTGTTTTCAGCAAGGTCAAGGGTTCATGCCATCCAAGGTGTGTATGAACAGCGCCGTGTCACCTGAGGTCTTTCTAACAGTGGTGTCGCTTGAGATGCACATAAACACAGTCGTGCATTTGAGGTGTGTATACACACAGCTATGCACCTGTGGTATAGTACAACTGTGTCACTTGAGGTATGTTTAATACGGTTATGTCATATGAGATGTATATAAACATAGCAGTGTCACTCAAAGTGTGTGTGAAACAGTTGTGTCACCTGAGGCCTGTATAACACAGTTGTGTCATCTGAGATGTGTATAAACACAGCTGTGTCACCCACAGTGTGTACAGCACAGCCAGGCACCCGAGAAGCTCATGAAGAATTGTGGAAATGTACAGGAAATATTCAAAGGAGACATAGTTTTTTCTTTGGAACACCTATGCTTAGTTCATTAGTGGCTAATTATATTTGAGGTCAAGTGTATGAATAAGTAATTTTAATCTCAGAATTTTCTTTAAGAAACTTAACTACATCCTTATTTCATCGATGTCTCCTACAGTCTGCTATCATAAGAAATAACTATGGCTCTACACTCCTATAACCTGGAGAGCATTTACCAAGGAATTTCAGGAACATGACGGAAGGAGAGTTGAAAGTTTGGGAATCATTTCCTGTATAGGGAGGCTGTGGATTTATCCTTTCTACTGGTCATCGTATCCTCCAATACAACAGTGAGCCTATCAGCTCCATTCTAATTGTAATGTTCACATATTTAGTGGCATAAATAGCTGTCCTCACTTCCTTAGATTTCTCAGGAAAAATGACCTATCCAGGATCTGCTATTATAAAATGTCCGTGGCCACTGTCAGCTGGATGATCCCCTACAAGACAATGACAGTAGCACTGTCAAAGAGTCAAGAAGGGTCTTTTCCTCAGATAAAGGGAGGTCCAAAATTCAACCTCTACTCAACACTTGTAATGGAACTAAATCGTGAAAATGCCAACAAATTTACACAGCAACAGCAAAGGTTTTAGAACATTAAAATAGAAGCAAACACTTTTCCATGATAAATTTTGTCTCCCAGGGAATAAATGAAAAACACATAGATAACTATATTAAGGTTTTTTTTTTAAACCCTTTGCTTCTCAAACCTTAATGACAAACTGCAATATCACGAAATAAAATGTAATCTTATGCTATGAAAAAGCTGTCAGTGGCAGTAGGACTGATGTTTCGTAACTGCATTCATAACAGCATTTCTAAAATAAAGCATAGAAATAGTAAATGTAACGTATATCTCAATTTTTATAACTAAGGTTTAGGAAAATCTGTCATTGTCTTTCAAGGATTGGCTTCCAGTTCTCTGAGCATGTAGGCAGCTTCTTACAGACCCTATCCTATAACCTCAATGACTGTCCAATCAAACTCCTGACTTTTTAATGAGGAATTTTAGACCTAGACCCATAGTGCCGACTGTCTAGACCACATACCTCCTGCTATATGCTAGTGCTGATTGACATCTGGGCCTCTGACCTCACATGTCAGTCTTCTTTCTGCATCTCTTTCTATAGGAAAATAGTTCTGGGGGACAGTACAGAAAAGACACTCCCCAGATGATCTCTGTATAAAGAACAGTTTTATATAAGGTAATGATATCATCTAGGTACTTCCACTCTGCCTAAATATATTTTTTCCGTGTTCCTAAAATCACATTCACAAAGATATCCACAATTCTAAAACCAGGTGCAGCTTTTATATCTTGCACAATAATTAAGATGGGAAGCAATCTGAAAAATCCCAAAGCATGCAGGTTTTACTGCAGCTGCAAACTTGTAAATATAGTAAGTGAATACTTAAATACAATTGCAGCTGATTAGTGGGAAATGTCAGTACACTTCTTTCTAAAAAAGATTTAAAGAGCAAACAAGTACCTGCCTGTGTAGAAACTCCTGCAAAAATAAGAGACATTATTAAAATGGTGCCTTCAATGACAAAATAGACTGGATCTTTGCACAAAACAAGACAGATACTTTTCCAGAAAACTGCCTGTACTGGGAATCACATATTGCCAGGTGCTAGTGATCTCAGGGGACGTGATAGCCTTATGGTTGTGTTATAAATCCATGTAGAGTTGCGGAGACCAGAACCAGCCCTTGGAATTTCCCTCTGCCATCTGTACAAAGTAAGATGTTTGTTAAAAATGGATGCATCTCGGCCAGGCTTGGTGGCTCAGCCTGTAATCCCAGCACTTTGAGAGGCCGAGGTGAGGGGATTGCCTGAGCCCGCGGGTTTGAGACCCGCCTGGGCAACTTGGTGAGACCTCATCTCTACAATAAATCAAAAATTAGCTG
>CAUYQG010217667.1:0-17575 GCA_963574415.1 Tarsius wallacei
TAAAAAATAAAAAAATTAGCCAGACATGGTGGCATGTGCTTGTAGTCCTAGCTACCCGTGCCACTGCAGTCCAGCCTAAGCAACAGCGTGAGACCCAGACTTTAAAAAAAAAGCCACCAGAAACATTCTGAAAAAAAAAAAATTTTTTTTTGAGTTGGAGTCTCACTCTGTTGCCCAGGCTAGAGTGCAGTGGCATGCTTCCGTCCACTGCAGCCTTGACCTGCTGGGTTCAGGTGATCCTTCCACCTCAGCCTTCCAAGTAGCTGGATCTATACACGCATGCCACCATGCCCGGCTAATTTTTGTTATTTATTGTAGAGAGCAGTTCTCACCAATTTGCCCAGGCTGGTCTCGAAGACCCAGGCTCAGGCAGTCCTCTCGCCTCGGCCTCCCAAAGTGCTGGGATTACAGGCTGAGCCACTGCACCTGGTCTACAAAAAAAAAAAGGTAGATGTGGTGGTGTGCACCTGTAGACTCAACTACTCAGGAGGTCAAGACAGGAGGATTGCTTGAGGCCAGGAGTTCAAGACCAGCGCTGGGCAGCATAGCAAGACTGTTTCTACAAAAATACAAAAAACAAACAAAAAAAATTAGCTGTGTGTGGTGGTGGATACCTATAGTCCCAGCTACTCAGGAGGCTGTGGTGGGAAGGTCCCTTGAGCCCAGGAGTTCTAGTCCAACCTGACAACATAGCAAGACCCCATCTCTACAAAACAAAAAACAAAAGAAAACAAAACAAACAAAATCAAAAACCAGTTTGGACAGACATGGTGGCTCATGCCTGTAATCCTTGCACTTTGGGAGGTATAGGTGGGAGAATTGCTTGAGCCCAAAAGTTAGAGACTGGTTTGGGCAATATAGTCTAAAGATTTTTTTGAAACCTAGCCAGGCCTGGTGGCATATACCTGTAGTCCTAGCTTACTCAGGAGGCAGAGGTGGGAGGATCACCTGAGCCCAGGAGTTTGAGTCTGTTGTGAACCTTAATCATGCCAATGTATTCCGGCCTAGGCAACAGTGAGACCCTAACTCAAACCAAAACAAAAGAAAATGTATTTATTTTGAGATAAAATATTAAATTATTTTTGGTAGTAAACTAATTTTATTGTAATTATGCATTACCTGTTAGAAGCAAATAGTACAAGTTATATAATTTGCTATATTGTATCAAGTAAGCTGTATGCATTCTTAAAAAGTTCTTATGACTAATACAGTGCATTATATTTGTACTCTTTTGCTGTTTGCCTTTAATTATGTTGTGATATGCTGTTTTTATTTATTTATTTTTGAGTTGGAGTCTCTCTCTGTCCCCCATGCTGGAGTACAGTGGCACGCTCATGGCCACCTCAGCCTCAATCTGCTGGGCTCAGGCGATCCTTCCACCTCAGCCTTCCAAGTAGCTGGAACCACAGGTGTGTGCCACCACGCCCAGCTAATTTTTTAATTTATTGTAGAGACAAGGTCTTGCCAAGATGCCTAGGCTGGTCTCAAACCCCTGGACTGAGGCAATCTTCTCGCCTCGGCCTCCCAGAGTGCTAGGATTACAGTCGTGAGCCCAGTTGATATGCTGTTTGTTTGTTTGTTTTTTAATAGTTTATTTTAAAGATGTGAAGTATAATTCAGGATTATATGTACAAGTGGACATCGTACAGGTAAAGCTTGGGGTTCCCTTTGGTCCCCACTTTGCCTGATTTGAGATCAGGCGCCCTTATTGATGGTGTGTCCCCGCCCCCACCCCTGCAGTATCCTGCTACTGCCAGTCCCTTGATAGGCTGTTTTTTGTTTTGTTTTGTTTTGTTTTGAGTTGGAGTGTCACTCTGTGGCTCGGGCTGGAGTGCGGTGGCACACTCATGGCCACTGCAGCCTTGACCTGCTGGGCTCAGATGTTCCTTCTGCCTCAGCCTTCCAAGTTGCTGGAATTATAGGCACGCGCCACCATGTCTGGCTAATTTTTTTGATTTGTTGTAGAGATGAAGTCTCACCAAATTGCCCAGGCTGGGCTCAGGCAATCCTTTCACCTTGGCCTCCCAAAGTGCTGGGTTTATAGGCGTGAGCCACCTTGCCCGGCCTGATATGTTGTTTTTAGATAGTTTCAGGAAGTTATAAGTAGTAGATCATTATCTTGAATAAGCATTTGCTTAATAAAGGAAGGGACAGAGGAACTCTTGTTACTTATGACCAAAGACCATTTAACATACAACAATAAGACAACAGTGTTGTAGTTGGTCATTAGACATAGATAAGAACTCAGTTATCATTATAGACCCCTTGTTATTACAATACTTAGGTAATCTCTTGATTAAAGTACTGAATAATTCTTTGCCCAACAATGAGAATAGATATAAAATGCTAACGTCAAAGACCTTCGAAATTAAGGTATCACCACACCTGTTTTTTAAAAATTGTGGTTAAAAAACACATAACAAATTTACCCCTTAATAGTTTTTAAGTGTACAATACAGTATTTTTAACTATGTATATACATTATTGTAAAACTTTTTCGTCTTACATGGCAAACTATACCCATGAACAAAACCTCCTTATTTTCTCCTGCTCCCAGCCCCTGGAAACCACTATTCTTTCTGTTTCTGTGAGTTTGATTACTTTAGATACCTCATATGAGTAGAATCAGACAATGCTTGTCTTTTGTGATTGGCTTATTTTGCTCAAGTTTCATCCAAGTTGTAGCAAATGACGGGATTTCCTTCTTAAGGTTGGATAATCCATCGAATTACATATACCACATTTTCTTTATCCATTCATCTCCCCGTGGATATTCAGGTTGTATCTACATCTTGGCTAATATGGAAAATGCTATAGTGAATATGGGTGTGCCACCATATCTATATTTTATTTCATTTTTTTTCTTAATCTCAATTCAGCATTAAAGGAAAACCATATCTATTTTTAAAGGCTATGTCTGTTTTTCTCTTGTATAGATATATTCGACTTTATGGGAGAAAGTTTAGCAAAGAAGATCATGTTCTTTTTATTAAGTTATTGTATGAGCTGGTATCAATTCCAAAACTGGAAATCAGCATGATGCAGGGATTTGCCCGCCTCTTGATCAACTTGTTAAAGTAAGTCCATTTCTGCTAATGTTTGTGCTTACTTTAGCATTTCTGCTAAAGTAAGTGATTTCTGCTAAGGTTTGTTTGTTTCTTCAAGGTTTTAAGGAATGAGAACTAAGTGCTTTTGGTAAGGCCAAGTCTCAAATTGCTAATTTGGAAAAAGATTGCAGAAAACAGTATGATAAGTTTAATTGTTTGTGTTAACTGATCTTTTAATTAAAATTCCATCTCTTCCATGGCTCCTTTTCTTCTCTAGCACACATTGGACTTCCCTTATATGTATAGGTTATAAAGCCCTGAGGAGACAGGCTAATAGATTACTTTGTTTATCCCAAGTATCCGGTACAGTGCTGGAAACCTTATTCCATAGTGTGCAAAAATACGAAATTCATCTACAATAATGGTGACACAAATTTCAATACTCCTTTTTCCTGGTGCTCTTTGATGTTTGAGCAGCAGCAAGAGTCTAGTGCATTGTTCTTCGTGACACCATGTTCTGCCAGTGAGCAGCTATCAGTGGGGAAAGGCAGTGAAGAGCAGCAGTGTTTAACTGTGTAGTAATTGTGATATATACTCATATAATGTACATATACATAATAGGGTCTTCCTTTTTTTTTAAAATAAAGGAAAAAGGAACTTCTTTCAAGAGACGACTTGGAGTTACCCTGGAGACCACTTTATGACATGGTGGAAAGAATATTATATTCCAAGACAGAGCACCTAGGATTAAATTGGTTTCCTAAGTAAGTGTTTACATTTAAAGTACTTCTTTGGGTGCACTTGGGTTTTTAGGGGATTGATCAAGATTGAAAAATACCGGGTTGTTTGACATAAACAAGCAAAGGTACATTTTAATTTACTCATTTCTGTGTAACTTTAGTAGTTACTGAAAGTAGTACTTAGTTACTTTAGTAGTCACTAAAACAATTCATTGCCTCTATAAACTATATCTGAGCTATAAGCTGTACCTCTCAAGACTTTGTCACCAAGATATCTCTAACAGCTAACATCACCATGCTGGCTAAAGCATGCAAGAGATTTTTGTTTGAAATCTTAATTTTTGTCATTAGAAGTAATGTAAGCTGGGTGCAGTGGCTCACGCCTATGATCCCAGCACTTTGGGAGGCTGAGGTGAGAGGATTGCATGAGCTCACCGGTTCAAGACCAGCCTGAGCAACTTGGCGAGACCTCATCTCTACAATAAACCAAAAATTAGCTGGGCATGGTGGCACGTGCCAGTAGTTGCAGCTTCTTGGAAGGCTGAGGCAAAAGAATCTCCTGAGCCCAGCAGGTTGAGGCTGCAGTGGCCAGGAGTGTGCCACTGCCCTCCAGCCTGGGTGACAGAGTGAGACTCCAACTCAAAAAAAGAAAAAGAAGTAATGCATATTTGGCATGCTTCATGATATACCCACATGTGTTTTAATTCTTCAAGTAAAGTGAATATTCAAGAAGGGGAGCTTTGCCTATTTCAGAGGATACACACTCCTGGTTAAAGATGTATCATTTTCAGGAACTGATTGTTGCTTTAGCACAAATTATTCACATGTAGTTGTTGGTGTATGTTATTTCCTGATAATGTTTAGACTATAAATCTCTTGATGATTATTGGCTTCTTGTGCATACATCCTGTCTCTTTAAGAGCTAATTTTTGTATGTTTTGTATTTTACTTTGAACTTACAGAGTACATGTAATCATCTGCATTTTTTGGTTAATAGTGATTTTAGACTTGACTGCCGAGTTATTTCTGTCCAGTTGTGATCGAGCTTTTAACTTTCTCAATTTTAGTATGTTTGGCTTAAATGCTTTTAAGTTTGTGATTAAGGTTTATTTTTAGGGAATTTTTTCTTCAGTTTTTAAATAACTGTTTCCTCTCATTGTCTAGAGTCATTTGTCATGTACTTATGTACTCATTTCCTGAAAAGCACCATTCTATATGCCTGTATTAATTTCCTTTTTCTCTTTTATAAATTAAGTCTTTAAAGACTGACTTCTGTGGTTTCTCTCTCAATCTTTAGACATGTCTACATTATTTCATTATTTCTTGTAACTTCTTCAGTTTAATTCATTTAATCCATGATTACCCCTCAGGCTTCATTTAGGTCAGCAACCTGTGTCCTTTGATATGGAATTTTTTCTGCAGATGGCAGATGTAAAATGATATAAGTAGACAGGGTATAACAATGATTCTCAACTGAGGTCCTAGTTGGATTTTGGACAACTTTGAACAAGCAGAGACAGTTATTTCCTGAAAGTTTCATGTATTAAAACAAGGAAGCTTATTTTAGCCATAAAAATAGCAAATTTTATTGTGAAACTGAATGGAACCGTGTGTTGATATGCTTTTGTAAATATTTGTTATGAGCAGACACGGTGGCTCACACCTATAATCCCAGCACTTTTGGAGGCCGAGGTGAGAGGATTGCCTGAGCTCACGGGTTCGAGACCAGTCTGGGCAGCTTGGCGAGACCTCATCTCTACAATAAATAAAAAAAATTAGCCAGTCTTAATGGCGTGTGCCTGTAGTTCCAGCTACTTGGAAGGCTGAAGCGTAAGGATCACCTGAGCCCAGCAGGTCAAGGCTGCGGTAGCCATGAGTGTGCCATTGCACTCTAGCCTGGGCAACAGAGTGAGACTCCAACTCAAAAAAAAAAAAAAAAATATGTTTGTTTTGAAAACCCCTCCCCTCCCCTCCCCTCCCTTCCCTTCCTCCTTTCATTTATTTTTTTTGAGTAGAGGTCTCACTCTGTCACCCAGGCTGGAGGGCAGTGACACAATCACTGGTCACTGTAGCCTTGACTTTCTGCGCCCAGGCCATCCTTCTGCCTCAGCCTTCTGAGTAACTGCGACTGAGCTGCCATGCCTGGTTAATTTTTTTATTTTTGTAGAGACAAAGACTCACTATGTTGTCTAGGCTGCTGTTGAACCCCTGGGCTCAAGCAGTCCTCCTGCCTTGGCCCCCTAAAGTACTGGGGTTACAGGTATGAGCCACTGCACCCAGCCTGAGCCTTCTTTAAATATGAGGTCAAGGAATTTCAGACTGGCATCATGATTTCATAGTTTTCAGGGACATTTGAACTGTGCTCAGATCAGTTATCTTCCTGAGATTTTCCCAGCAGCTTTTTTTTTTTTGACTTCCCCTGAAAGTATTTGGTAGATGAAGGGGGAGGGAGGGCAATACCATGTCCTTCATTATGTCCCTTACTTGCAACTTTATAACCAAGCATTGTACTTCCTGCCCTACAGGTGTACTTATGCAAAGGCAGCTCCTCCTTTGAAAGTCCTGTATGGTCATAATTAAATAATTAAGTATCTGTGACTGTCCTCTTCAGTGATACCAGCGTTTTCCTGGCAATTTTATGTCGGTGTCCCCACCAGTCAATGCTTATCATATTCCAGATTTCTTCCTAAAGTGTCACACCATTCCTGCCCTTAAAAGTTTTACCATGGCTGTTCTTGGTCTTTTGAAAAGACATTCTTGCTTGGTTTAAAGCAGTGACTCTCAGCTGGGTGCTGTGGCTCATGCCTGTAATCCCAGCATTTTGAGAGGTGGAGGCAGGAGGATTGCTTGAGCCCAGGAGTTCAAGACCACCTTGGGCAACAGAACACGATCCCGTCTCTAATAAAATAAAGCAGTGATTCTCTAATAGACTCAGCACTCCATTTTGTATTTTGTAATTAACTATAACTAAAATAAAGTTAATAAATAATATAAACTATGTATACTCGTTGCCTACATTCAGTGACAAAATAATTTTGTGTTGAATATTTTCATGTTAGATATATCCTGAAACATTTTGAAACAGTTTTGTCAGCTGACTACATGTGTTCGTACTATTTTTAGAATACTATTTTTATAATCAAAAGCGAAAGGTTGCCTCATTTGTTAACTATTTGTCTTTCACATGTTGGACTCATCTACCTTGTGTATTTGTCCTTATTGAAACTACTACTTAGATTGCTATGCATTCTAACGGGATTTGGAAAGCTAGTTCTATTGTTTGGAGTAAAGATTATCAGTTTTCTTCCTCCTCTTTCCTACCCTTCTTTTCTTTATTTCCTCTCTTTCTGTCTTCTTGTCTCAGGGGCAAAAGACCCTTTTCACTTTCCTCATCTATTTTTACTTTGTACTGGAGAAGAATTTGTAGGGTTTTTTTACTTCAATAGAAAAAACAAAATTGGAAATGAGATAAGTAATTGTGAACTTGACACTAGCAATATAAGAATGATTGTTAACCTACTTTTCGAGTCCCCTATTGCTGCCGAGAGCTTTTCTGTCACATTTAATAAACTTCATTCAAAAAAAAATATATATATATATATATTATATATATATATATAATATATTGTTTACTTCATAAAGGAAACTTTTGAATCTTATGGACATGGTTTTATTCCATGTTTTATTTTTTTAAAGTATTTTTCTTTTATGTGTATTGTTTTATTCCTTTAAACTGTGTCCCATTCACTTACTTTGAGTAGCATGTTGCAAGTTACAAATATAGGCAGCACACGAATAAAGAATGTTGATACTAACAAAATGGGGAATTATACAGAGTTCTGCTTTTACAAACGGGCATGGACAATATATATTTGAACTGCTATATGTAGAAATCTGTTTATTTAGTTTTATTACCACTAGTTTTTGTAGGTGATGTTAACAGTTTACATATTTTTATCATGAGTAGTTTAGGCCTATTTAAAAAAATTTCTAAAAAATATTTTTCTATGTATTGTTCTAAAGGTATCATATAGCATTATGCTGTCATTTTTCATATTAATCTGCCTCTGGAGAAATTCGGTTCATTTTCTTTTTCTGTTACTTGTTCTTGATGACATTTGTTTCTCTATTGATCTATCAAAGGGCCATTTGAGTTGGTGCTCTTTAAGATACAGTTAAATCCTTTATCCTCCCCTGCCCCCACTCACCACATGGAAATGACATGTTCTACACCTGTTTGGGATTTCTTGGGACATGTGGTCACACTTCTGAGTTTTAAGCTACTATTAGCAGCTCATGAGTGATCTCTAGCTACAACGTTTAATATGATAATGGAATGACGAGAATAATTTCTCTCAGGAACTGTTGATATTTAAAACAGTTTTACATTTGTAAACAATTACTAATAATATATTTGCAATTATTTTAATGTAGTATTTGCTTTTTAATTATTCTACTTTAATTTGGAAATTAGAAAATAAGTGGTTGCCAGGTACCGTGGTTCACACCTGTAATCTTATCACTTGGGGAGGTGGAGGATTGCCAGAGCCCATGGGTTCAAGACTAGCTTGGGCAACATGGCGAGACCTCGTCTCTACAATAAATCAAAAAAACTTGCTGTGCGTGATGGCGTGTGCCCATGGTTCTAGCTACTTGGAAGGCTAAAGTGGAAGGATAGCCTGAGCCCAGCAAGTTGAGGCTGCGGTGGTGATGACCTTGCCACTGCATTTCAGCCTGGGTGACAGATTCCTACTCGAAAAAATAATTTTAATGAAAAAGCATTTTTAATGCTGCATCAGTGATGAAAATATTGTACTTTATTGATACCTTTCTTTTTGGTGAAATTATTTTGATCCTGATTGTGAGGAAAGTGACTGAAAAATGACTACTTATTAACTGAGCAATATTAGATGTTGAAAGGTTAGATATGAGATGAATAATATTTGACTAGCTTGTGGTTGGATTTGTTTAGATTTAGAAAAAAAGAGATAAAACTGATTTCTAAATGAAGTGTATACCAAACATATACCAAATGCTTAAGAAAAATACTGTATAAACAGTTACTATTAAATTATAAGGGAATGAAGGCAGATATGTTTGAAATATGCCATTATTAGTTTCCCATTTTATTTTTCCTATTTTGTTTATTGAAAAGAAAATATGATTATTCTGAAGTTAAATTTTAGTTCAAGAATTGTCAAGTGAAGCTGCAAGTACTTCTGGCTGTGAGCAGTTCAGTTCACTGTCGTCTTAGATATGTCATTTACTGTACATTTTTCTGATTTAGAAATTAATGCTGCCCTGATATTACATGAGGCCAAGGAGGCAGGAGACATAAGCCTTTAAGTTTATGTAAGTTCCCTATCTCAGTAATTAGAGTAACTGGAGACTAAGACAGTTGCCTTTCCTCAGGCTTATCTGCTGCATATTTGGCATTTACTTTATAATGTCATCATAAGAAAATCGAGGTCCAGAGAGGAAAATTCACACATAGTCATTAGTTGAAATTGGAACAAGGGCTTAAGAATTGGGACAGGAATTCACTTTCTGTCCTTAATAATAGATGGTGGTTGGGGAGGAATTTTTTTTTTTTCCTTTTTGAGTGGGGGTTGCATTCTGTTGCCCAGGCTGGAGTGCAGTGGCATGATCACAGCTCACCACAGCCTCGACCTCTTGGGCTCAGGGGATCCTTCCGCCTCAACTTCCTGAGTAACTGTGGAACTATAGACGCGTAGTACAGACTAATTTTTTTGATTTTTGTAGAGACAAGGTCTCACTGTGTTGTGCAGACTGGTCTCAAACGCCTGGGCTCAAGCAGTCCTCCCACTTCGGCTTCCCAAAATGCTGGGATTATAGGCATGAGCTACCATACCTGGCCTGGAATTTTCTATTTTTATGTGATTTCCTAAACCATAAATTATTAGTTACTCAGAGTAAGTAGATGCAATGTAAGAGCAAAATAAGCACAAAATTTCAATTCTTTTTTTTTTTTTGAGTTGGGGTCTCACTCTGTCGCCCAGACTGGAGTACAGTGGCATGCTCCTGGCCACCGCAGCCTCGACCTGCTGGGCTTCGGCGAGTCTTCTGCCCCAGCCTTCCAAGTAGCCGGAACTACAGGCGCGCTCTACCACGCCCAACTGATTTTTGATTTATTGTAGAGACACGATCTCGCCGAGTTGCCCGGTGGTCTCAAACTCGCAGACCCAGGCAGTCCACTCGCCTCGGCCTCCCAAAGTGCTGGGATTACAGGCTGAGCCACTGAGCCCGACCAGAATTTCAATACAATTTATTTTGGTTAAGTATGAAATGATTATTAACATTTATTGTCCTTAATTCTAGGCCACTTAACTGCTTTTTATACAGTCTCTCATTTAGTTTTTGTAGTAACTCAATAAGAGGTAGGTATTTTTATTCATACTGATGAAAAACCAGGACTCTTAAATTATACAACAAGGAAGTGGCAGAACTAATACTTAAATTTAGATCTGACTCTAAGCCCAAACTGTGAACCGTTGCATGCTCTACTATAACTTTCTTTTTCAACTTAACATACCTTTCCTAAGAGGAAATAGGATATGAGAAAACCCATCCAAAGCTTAGCCACTATGTATATCCCTTTTGATTTAAAAAAAAAAAGTGTTTTGAATTGTTATCACTTTAATATTATAAATTTCCAACGATTGGAAAATATGTAGTGATTATTCACTCCCTCTAAAAATTAGTGAAATATAGTCTGGTAGCATCTAGTCTTAACCTTTTATTTTATTTTTAAACAGAAACATTGTTCCCTTCATCTTGAGAGATTACAAGAATCACAAAAGGTCACTATACAGATATCACAGGTTAGAGAGATTGTACCCTTTTCTGGATAAAGAGCATAAATCCAACGGTACAGGCCTTATATATAAGGAGGGGTTGAAATTGACTTTATTTAGATGACTTAAAGCACACTCCCACATACCCTAATCCTCTGAGTGAAGGGATGCTATCAGGTGTTACAATTAACTTCTATTCTGAAGAATGAAGGGAACTGGAGAAAACATGTAGCTATGCAGCCTTTTATGACTTGCTTTCTAGAATCATTTTGACATTATATGAAAGTGTGTTGCTATTGGGAAATTACTTGTGAAAACAGCAGGTTTTCTGTGTAGCACACTGTGTCTCAGAGGACTTGGCACAGAACCAGTACAGAACCAGTAAAGTGAATGTGAAGTTAATGAAAACACAAATGTTAGGAACTGGTAGAATTATGTATTTCCTGCTTATTCCCATGGGCAGTTTACCATTTTAGAATTGTCTTTTTAAAATCTTCATTTAAATAGAGCTATTTAGTTTGGAAACCAGTTGGGTCTTTAGACCTTGCTTGTTAATTTTGTAATTTGTTACTAAATAAGGTTTTTCAATTCCAACTAAAAGACGACCCATGTGCTCTTTGTCCTGATATAAAATGTTTGTTGAGGCCAGGCACAGTGGCTCATGCCTATAATCCTAGCACTTAGGGAGGCCGAGGTGAGAGGATTGCCTGAGCCCACTAGCCTGGGCAACATGGCGAGACCTTGTCTCTACAGTTAATCAAAAAATCAGCTGGGTGTGATGGCGTGTGTCTGTAGTTCCAGCTACTTGGAAGGCTGAGGTGGAAGGACTGCCTGAGCCCAGGAGGTCGAGGCTGCAGTGGCCGTGAGCACGCCACCACATTCCAGCCTGGGCGACAGAGTGAGACTCCAACTAAAAAAAGTAAAAAAAAAACAAAACACAGGTAAATTTTTTATCGTTCTTGTCTGCTCTAGCAGCATGTAGTGGAGGGTCTTTCTTACATTTGTAAGGGATAAAAACAAACCAGAAAGCAAATCTCGTTTTTGTTGTTGTCTTAAGTTCAAATCACATACAAATTTAGGTTCAAATCGTGTAGGGCAAGGTATACAAAATTGCATTATAGAAACCAATGTGAGTGTATTCTAGAAGTGTGGTCATGCTGAAATAAACATGATTTAAAGAATGCAAAAGGGCCGCGTTCAGTGGCTCAGTCTGTAATCCCAGCACTTTGGGAGGCCAAGGCAAGTGGATTGCCTAAGCCTGTGGGTATGAGACCCGCCTGAGCAACTTGGCGAGACCTCGCCTCTACAATAAATCAACAATTAGCTGGGCATGGTAGCATGTACCTGAGTTCCGGCTACTTGGAAGGCTGAGGTGGGGGGATCGCCGGAGCCCAGCAGGTCGAGGCTGCGGTGGCCGGGAGCGTGCCACTGCACTCCAGTCTGGGTGACAGAGTGAGACTCCAACTCAAAATTAAATAAATAAACAAAGGATGCAAAAGACCAGGTGCACTGGCTCATGCCTGTTAGCCCAGCAATTTGGGAGGCCAAGGTGGAAGGATCACTTGAGGCCAGGAGTTTGAAATCAGCCTGAGCAACATAGTGAGACCCAATCTCAACATTTAAAAAAAAATGTGTGGACAAGATCCAGTAAGCAGGGTATACAAAGCAGGGACACCCAAGTCTCTCAACGTGTATTATGCTTCCTGCTCCTCTCCTCCTTCCAGTGAGGGTATTTGCCTTGAAACCTACATATCCTTATTGATAAAATGAGTTAGCCCAGTACATACTCTTTTGTTTTGGTTTGGGTTTTTATGAGTCGGGGTCTCACTCTGTCGCCCATGCTGGAGTGCAGGGCACGATCACAGCTAACCACAGTTTCGAACTCCTGGGCTCAGGTGATCTCTCCTCTTAAGCCTCTCAAGTAGCTGGGACTACAGGTGTGCACCATCACACCTAGCTAATTTCTGCATTTTCTGTAGCTACGAGGTCTCACTACGTTGACCAGGTGGGCCTCCAACACCTGGACTCAAATGATCCTCCCACCTTGGCCTCCAAAAGTGCTGGGACTACATGTGTGAGCCACCGTGCCCGGCCTCCAGTACATATTCAGTGAGAATGGGTGTGAAAACCCAAGGAGAAAAATAAGTACAATCAATTATGTAGCACCCGGTCTGGTAGGCTATAGGAGCTTAATTATTGTGACCTTCATTCATTTGACAGAAACTGGAGGGACAATCCCCTCCTACCAGCCCCTCTGGGAGCGACTCCGGCTTCTTCCACTGCAGCCCGGAGAGAGCTGGGCCCCAAGTTTCTGTCTATGCAAATTCAGCGTGTTAATATTGTTAGATCACAGAGGAAATTCTTCACCCCAACCAGAAGCCCTCGAGTTCCTCCAGGCTTATATTAAAGGGATTACAATCCATTTCCTTCCTAATACGGCTAATGCGAGATGGGAAGCCCTCAGGCCAGGGATTAAAGCATTTACGCCTTTAATTAGGAGCAACCCTTTCTTAGAGCCTGAAACACAAACAGCGAGTCACACTACAAAGGCCTCCTCCCCAGCGCAGCGGGGCTCCAGGCTCGCTCTCCGGGAGCCTGGAGCCTGGGAGGGCTTAGCAAACACCCGCCTTTCCCAAACGACGTCTCAGCCTCAGCCAGGAGAGCCCTCATCAGAAACAGAAACCCCTCCGCCGAAAAACAAACAAACAAACAAACAAAAGACAGTTCTCCGGTTAATTCGGGATCAGCCCAGTCGCCCAGCGGGCCAGTGGAGAGGAATCCACCCGGCTAAAGGGCCCCGTGGAATGGCCACCTCTCCAGGAAGGGTGGGGAACGCGATTGTCCTAGGCAGCAAGCACACAGGGTCATTAGGTTTCAAGCGGGTGGCTCTGGAAATTAAGACGTGTTTGTGCTGAAGAAAGGTCTGTCCCCAAACGGATGCTCTCAGAAGCCCCCCACGCAGGGTCTGTCATCCCTCTCCACTCCTGATTCAGAGAAAACAGCTGGATGACCTAGCGAAGGGTTTCTCCAGGGACTCACTGCTTCAGACTCCCCTGGGATACATATTAAAATCCAGATTCCTGCCGGTACCCTTCTGTGTCAGGATGTCTGGAATCTGCCTTTTAGCAAGCTTCGCCGGTGATTATTATTCTTATGCGGGGTGTCTGTGCCACCCCACTGCTTATAGAGGAGAGAGGTGAAGCCTAGACTTTTCCAGAGACTGACAAAGGCAGAGAGCCAATCAGGACCTGGTCTGGAATGCATGCGGAGTGGTGAATGTGCGTAGTACCTGAGAAATCATCTCGATAGAGCCTCTGGATTTTGGCGCCTTTGGGATTGTGGAACTGGGATAAGCACTCAGGGTCTTTTGCTTCATTTGTTCAGCACACTTGTGTTGCTTGCCTTGGGTGAGCAAGGCACAGTGCTAGGTGCTGTGTGTGTCTGTCTGTGTGTGTGACCTAGGAAGGAAGGTGCTGGTGGCATGATGATAGAAGATGGAATATACAAGGTTCCTCCCATTTACAAACTGGTGAGGGAGAGGAGGGAGGACGTGCCCAAAGAAAGGCGTGGACACAAGGCAATAAATGTGATACGCCACATAGAATTAAAAACAAAAACCATAGGATCATTTTGATAGATGCAGAAAAAGCCTCTGATAAAATCCAGAATCCCTTCGTGATAAAAACCCTCAGCAAAATAGGGGTAGAAGGAACATCACTCAAAAAAAGCCATACATGATAAACCCACAGCCAATGTCGTCCTGAATGGGAAAAAATTGAATGCATTCGCCCTTAGAACTGAATTGAGGCAAGGGGGAATAGGAATCCACTTTCACCATTCCTATTCTGCATAGTACTGGAAGTCCTGCCCAAAGCAATCAGGCAAGAGAAAGAAATAAAGGATACTGAAATTGGGGAAGAAGAAATCAAACTATCTCCGTATGTTGATGATATGATCTTATCCCTAGAGAATCCTAAAGACTCCTCCAAAGGACTCCTGGACTTGAAAAATGAATTTGGCAAAGTTTCAGGATACAAAATCAACACACAAATCAGAAGATTGCTATACGCCAATAGCAAACAAGCTCAGAACCAAATCAAAAACTTTATTTCTTTTACAATAGCTGCCAAAGGCCGGGCTCAGTGGCTCAGCCTATAATCCCGCGCCTTTGGGAGGCTGAGGTGAGTGGATTGCCTGAGCCCGCGGGTTCGAGACCCGCCTGGGCAGGCGAGACCTCATCTCTACAATAAATCAAAAAATTAGCCGGGCATGGTAGCGCACACCTGTAGTTCCAGCTACTTGGAAGGCTGAGGCGGAAGGATCGCCAGAGCCCAGCAGGTTGAGGCTGCGGTGGCCGGAACGGCCACTGCACTCCAGTCTGAGCAACAGAGTGAGACTCCAACTCAAAAAAAAAAAGAAATAATAGCTTAATTCAAGATCACAAAGCTTTACTCCTATGTTTTCTTCTAAGAGTTTTATAGTTTTAACTCTTACATATACATCTGTAAACTATTTTGAGTTCATTTTTACATATGGTATGAGATAAGAGATCCAACTTTATGTTTTTGCAAATGAATATCCAGTTGTCCGTAGCACCACTTATTGAAAAGGATGGAAAGGTTTTAAGCAGATCAAATACTTTTGGCTGGCTAGGCAGTGGCTCATATCTGTAATCCTAAGTATGGGAGGCTGAGGTGAAAGGATCACATGAGGCCAGGAGTTTGAGACCAGCCTGGGCAACAGAGTGAGACCCCATCTCTAAAAAAATTATAAAATGAGCCAGGTGTGGTGACACATTTTTAGTCTCAACTACTTGGGTGGGAGGATAGATGAGTCCAGGAGTTTAAGGTTGCAGTGAGCTTTGATTGGACTAGCTACACTCCTGCCTGAGTTACAGAGCTGGACCGTATCCAAAGAAAACAAAACAAAAAACCAAAAATAAGCCTTTCCCCCCCAAAACAAACAAACAAGCAAACAAAAAAACTTCTGTTGGCTGCAACACCTAAAGAAAGCTGTGCTAATTGCTGCATGGATCTTTCAAAACTTTTTTTAATGCTTTCCTCCATGTGCAAACATTTCTTTAAATTCAGATTAGTCAGTTTCCTCTTCCCTAAAGAACTCTGTACTTTTGTTTGGAGCTGATGAATACATTTTCTTTTTGCCTTTCAACATCTTATCTCCTTTCTAAGTCCAGCAACAAGTCTTGGCTCTGTAAACTTTTCCCTAACCATCCTGAATGCGATCTCATTTCTCCTTTCTGAGTGCTTATAATGAATATCATCTGAATACTATTTAGTCCAGTAAAACCTTTATCTCTCTAATTTTTTTGTCACTAACATTAAAATCAACAATAGCAGTAACAGCAGCAAGAGACTTCTCTTACTTAGTTCCCCACTTGTTTATCTCCCCTGCTGGAGAGAGACCTGTTTAGAGCTGGACCTGTGTCTCCCTCACTGTCGTATCTCTTCCAGGATTTAGCACGGCATCTTTAAAGGGGTCGTGATAAGTAAATGTTTATTGATTTGTCCTCACTAATGTCTCAAGGAGCCAGATGAATCCATTGATTTAAGTGTATGTGAAATCCTCTTCATCTGTTAAACAGACATGAAAACTGTGTTCTGGGAAAACTACAAACAAAATATTTGTAAACAGATCACTTTTAAATGCAATTAGAAGGTGGATATGTAAAACCTATGTTAAATCCTTTTGTAAAGTGAAGCTTTTAAAGAAAAAAAGTATTATTACATATAATAATACATAATTCACAAATTTTTTGTAACTTAATCTCTATTTAATGAATCTGTTATTCCTATGTGGATTTGGTCTGTTTTCTGCCTTATGCATGTGTGTGTGTGTTTGTGAATTTTCTGAAGGCTGGAAAAATTTTAAGAAAACTTGTAGTCTCTTGGAGAATTCTAAATGGCAGGGCAGCTCACTCCAGGGAGTTAGGCTGTTGAGCTGTGATCAACAATAAGGCTTGAACCCCAGATCTTCACAGCCTGACTGTGGGAGCCCTAAGCACTGCCTCACTGAACCCCAGCTTCCTCATATGAAAATAGGGCTGACCAGGTACAGTGGCTCACACCTGTAATCCCAGCACTTTGGGAGGCAGAGGTGAGAGGCTTGCCTGAGTCCAGGGGTTCGAGACCAGCCTGGACAACTTAGTGAGAACTCATCTCTATAATAAATAAAAAAATTAGCTGGGTGTGGTGGCATGCGTCTGTGGTTCTGGTTCCATGGAAGGCTGAGGCAGAAGGATTGCCTAAACCCAGCAGGTCAAGGCTGCAGTGGCTGTGAGCATGCCATTGCACTCCAGCCTGAGTGACAGAGTAAGACTCCTACAAAAAAAAAAAAAAAAGTAAAGTAAAGAAAATAGGGCTAATGACAGCTGTTTGTGTTACAGTTGAACTGGGTTCTTAGGTCCCTTGCCCAGAAAAACCAAAATCAACACAGTCATTACAATGGAGAAAGAGTTAAACATTGCTAATCAGCTAAACGAGAAGGGTGGGAGAAATCTCTCAAATCCACCTCCCTTAGAATTCAGACAATAGGGTTGCCTTTAAAAGGGAACTTGGTGGGCAGAGGGACTGTTGATTGGTAGATGATTTCATGTGGGATGGGGGTGTTGAGACTGTCTTCCTGGTGATCCTGTACCAGTAAAGGACTTTCTGGTGCTCAGAGCCCAGAGAACAAGGCCTGAAAAAGATTCCAAACACCATTCTTAGGTTTTACAGTAGACGCTGTCCATAAAACAATTCCCATGACTGTCAGGTACAATTCCTCCTCCCCCTCCCTGAGCCATTATGGAGCAGTCCAGGAGGAAGGTGTCGGGGAAGGTGGGGTCCCTGGAGATTGAAACTGCTTTTCATCTTTCACTGGCTTTTTCCCTCCTCCTGCAGTTTCTGGTACTTTAAGAAAGAATCTGTTGATAAGACTTGCCCCTCCTCTGGGGACCAGAACAGAAGATACTTTT
>CAUYQG010217668.1:0-10408 GCA_963574415.1 Tarsius wallacei
TAGGGAGCAGGCTCCAGTCTCTAGTCTCTCCCTTCCGCTGTCAGTGTCAGTCAGTCAGGTTGTTCTCAGCTCCACAGGCTGCTTGGGGAGCAGAGTGAATCAGATCCAAACTCATCCCAACTCATCTGCTGCTGCTGCTAAGTCTCCCACTCAGATCAGACATGTCCATGCCTGGTCCAGCATGGGGGTGGGACATCTGTCTCTCTGTGTCCATTCCTGAAGTTTCCTCTTTGGACCAGTGATGGTCTATCCAAATGGGGTGCAGAGATCACCTCTGGATCTCAGGTTGGAGGCTGAACAGAGGTGGGTGGACCAACACAGGTCTCTGCCAAGTCTTAGGAAAAAGCAAATGGTGGTGGTTGGTGTCTCTTCACCAGCGACAAGATTCAGTTCCAGATTTCCTCCATATGCCTTCTCCACGGTTCCTGCTGCCAGTGCCCGGCATGTTGTTGCAGGTGGTGGTGGGGGCCAGGTGCCAGGTGCTGATCTCTTCTGCATCCTCCGGAGAGACACCCGAGAATGGCAGGTGATCCTGTGTGCCAGGGGCTCTTATCTCAGAGCAGTGGTGTGTTGCAGCCGCCTTTGGAGGGAAGCCCTGGGTGCTTGATCCTGAGTCTTCCCTCAGATGGACTTTTGCTCACCCACCTGCATGCCCCCATGCATGCACTCTGTCTCTGTGGACACTTGCCCTTGCAGAGACTCTCACACTCCCACCATCCCATCTTACCTCAGCTCCTCTGTTATTTTCTAATGTTGACATTTTGTAATAGAGAGGTTTTCTTTTTGACCTTGCTTATACTTATCTAACATATTTCCATAAGTGAGGCTTTCATTTTTATTTAATTTGAGGTATGAATAACATGCTCCCCTCAACTCTCCACCAAGTGAGAATACAACAACAAGCGGACCATCTACAAACCAGGAAGAACCTTCTCACTAGAGACTGGATCTGCTTCAACTTCCCAACTTCCAGACCTGGGAGAAATAAATGTTTTTTAAAGCATCCAGCTTAGGCTGAGTGCAGGCTCACACCTATAATCCCAGCCTCCATTGGGAGGCCGAGGCAAGAGGATTGCCTGAGACCACGGGTTGGAGACCAGCCTGGGCAACTTGATGAGTCTTCATCTCTACAATAAATCAAAAAATTAGTCAAGTGTGGTTATGTGTGCCTGTAGTTCCGGCTACTTGGAAGGCTGAGGCGGAAGGATCCCGGAATCCAGCAGGTCGATGCTTCGAGGGCCGTGGGCATGCCACTGCACTCCAGCTTGGGCGACAGAGTTAGACTCCAACTCAAAAAAAAAAAAAAATCCACCCTGTGGTATTCTGTTATAGCAAGCCAAATGGATTCCTTGTGACCTCAGTTCTCTGACAGGCCAAGGAAAAGTTATTGTTTTGCAGATTATATGGCTTTTCTTGAGGATAGGAAAGAAGTGATGTTTTACATCTTTCAACATTATTACAATAACCTGAAGGTGAATGTAAGTATTTGGGAGGCACATAAACTTTTGAAAGCATGTTTTGACATTTTCTCTAGGCCCCCTCCAGCACCTCCCTTCAAGCTTTTGTGTTCGTCTTTTTTAAAGTCTTGCCAGATGCAAGACTGCTTGGGTGGTGAATGACAAATGTCGAGAAAGCGTCTATGCCTTACACAGCCCAAGTTATAGACTTGGAAAGACACCAAATTTATAATTACTTAAATTTATTTTAATACAAAAAATAAAGATATATATTCTTTCTATTTTGGACAATATGATAGATAGCCTGAGTCACAACAAAATGATAAATAGGGCAAGCGCAAAAAAAGAAAACAGGCCGAGTTCAGTGACTCAGCTTGTAATCCCAGCACTTTGGGAGGCTGAAGCAAGTGGATTGCCTGAGCCTGGAGGTTCAAGACCAGCCCTGGCAACTTGGCGAAACCTTGTCTCTACAATAAATCAAATATTAGCCAGGCACGGTAGCACACACCTATAGTTCCGGCTACTTAGAAGGCTGAGGCAGAAAGATCATTGGAGCACAGCAGGTCGACACTGGGATGGCTGTGAGTGTGCCACTGCACTTTAGCCTGGGCGACAGAGACTCCGACTCAAAAAAAAAAAGAACATATGGGGGAAGTAGAAAAGTTAGCTACTGACTCAGGCTTACTTCTGTGAGGTAGAAGAATTGGGGAAATTAAATTACTCTAGACGAGGCAACTCTCTGTCATCCTGTCTCAAGTGTTAGAGAAAGGGATGGTTTGGTAGAATATGTCTTCAACACAAAACATAGCAGCTTTGGAGAATAAGATATCTGATATCCAGCTTCACAAATGTGATAAATATAGGTAACATTCAGCCCTTTTAATAACATAAATAAGCTGGGTGCAGTGGCTCACACCTGTAATATCAGCACTTTGGGAGGCTGAGGCAAGGGCATTGCCTGAATCCAGAAGTTCTAGACCAGCCTGGGCAACTTGGCGAGACCTTGTCTCTACAATAAATCAAAAAATTAGCCAGACATGGTAGCACATGTCTGTGGTTCCAGCTCCTTGGAAGACTGAGATGGAAGGATCGCCAGAGCCCAGTGGGTTGACGCCGGGGTGACGGTGAGCATGCCATTGCACTATAACCTGGGTGACAGAGTGAGACTCTAACTAAAAAAAAATAATAAAATAAAAAACAATATAAATAACACAAACATGGAGCTAGATTTTTCTCTTCGATAACAAGTTTTAAGTTTTCCATGAATTTGTTAACTTTTTGCAACCTACACATGCCTCTGTTGGTTATGTTAGGAATGAGAATCCTGTATCTCTCAAACTAGTTGAATTCAGTGCCTGGTTGTGGCTTTCCCTGCTAGATTACTGGGCATCTCAACCACAAGTGTTTAATCTTATAATGAGAATTCAGGTAAATGTTAACCTCAGCCTGAAAGGAGAAATCTTGAAAGGGTAGCAGGGAGCCTGAGGTCAGTGTGGAGAGGAAAACAGAGCACAGGCATGTTCCCTTCTCTAAAAAGAGCGTACTCATCAGAGCTTCAGGTCACTTTCACATTGGCTGGGGAAGCTGCTCAGCTCACCTTCAGGCAGCCACTGAAGGTAGCTCTATCAGTACCCCATCTTCTTACAACAAGGTCCCATGTGAAATGCAGGGTCTGGGTTATCATCACAGTTTCTGTGCTCTCACATAAGTTCTGCGTGCCTTGTAGCAAATCAACTTCTAAAAAGAAATCATCAATCTGAGAATATGAGAGCAAACAAATTCCTCTTGACAAGTTGTTTCTAATTACCAAAATATTCCAGATAAATGACTCTTTTTCTAGGAATGTTCTGAATTCAAGCTCATATGAAGAGTTCTGCACCTGCAGAGTGGAAGGAATTTTATTGATTAATCTATTTACTGCCTAAATATCCCTATGAATGCACATGCAAACTTTACTTTTATATCTACTTTTTAAAGTGATCTAAACAATTTGATGTACAAATATTAGGCCCCCTTGGGGAGAAATCAATAGCCAACAATAGATATCTGCTCTTGTACCATCTTTCTAAGTAATGGAAAATAAAATTATCCGGCAAATATAGACATGTATTAGCAAGCATACACAAAATAGTCCTATAAACTCTACCAGTTCTTGGCTTAATTTTTATTAGGATGATAATACTGTACCAAGGATGGAAGATTCACTCAAGTCAAATGTAACAAATGCAATATTATAAAAAGAAGAACTCAACTGACTTACTAGTTAGTCTTGGGTGACCCCAAATCTCCTAATCTAATGTCTATACAGAGGTCTCTGGAGAAATCGTATCTAGGGTGCCATTTTTAAGGTAAACTTTGAAAGGCTGGTTTAATTCATAAACTATAGTCATGCAATAGACGAAATGCCCCTAAATTATGTTAACCTCTATTTGAAAAATCACTTATTACTAATTTCAACAATGGAACTCTATTTCTAAATTATTTGGTCAATCTATTGGCTGGCCAACATAGATACCTGAAGCACTCATAGGCATATCTGGTATATGTCCCTAAGTTTATGCCTTAATTTATGCTTATTTCAAATTATTCATCTCACTGTTTCAGCAAGTGCCTGTCATTGAAAATTGTGAGGGTAATGCTTGGTGGATGAAGGAAAGGTTGACAGGTGTCAGTCTGGGCAAAGGTAGATTGAGGTTAACTGTTTGCAGTGAGACTTTTACTGGATTCTATGAGGAATCTGTACTTATAAGGAAGCCTAGGGACCTTATTACCTCTGCACAATATATATAGGTCATAAATAAATATTTTCCTCGATATAAGAACATATATACCATATAGGTAGAAAAATAATATTAGCTCTCTAGTCTAAAATGCCATTTGGAGAAGAAAGGACATAAAATATTGATCAATTGTATGGTTATTTTCTTTCTTTTTTAAAAAAATTTTTTTCAGTTTATTTTAGAGAAGGGGTCTCACCAAGTTGTCCAGGCTGTTGCTGAGCCCTTGGGCTCAGGCAATCCTCTCATCTCGGCTTCCCAAAGTGCTGGGATTACAGGATTAAGCCACCGCGCCCAGCCTGTATGACTACTATCTACAATCCAACCTCTTTGAATAAGTCTCAAAAAGCAGGCTTGGAACTGTTTTTGATGTTTTATTTCAAAGAAAGAGACTATACACACTCCTATTACGTATTTGGTCAAAAGAACCACCTCAAGTATTTTCCTGGTCTCCATAATAATTCAAATTTATTTCCTATGAAATCCAAGTCTGCAGTAATATACAGAAGTTTAAAAAATGCAACACTCAAAAGAAAGATTTAGTTGTGTTCATCACACTAAGCTTACATAAACCAGGATGTGACTCAATCTATTTTGAAAGGATTTTCAGCATTAAAGGTTAAAACAAAAAGAAGCCTCTAGTTAACCTCCAATTAACCATGGCTACCTGACACTTTCTATTAATCAAGATTTTACTCCTTTCGCATTATTTTTATGGCATTCAATTTTATTTCGTTTCTTCAATAGATTTCTCAGAGCTGAAATAGCTCTACTTTATGGATGAAAATCGAATCAAAACATAGAAGGCTTACTGTGACCTTCATAAAGTCATTTCCCTGAGGTTCTTTTCTTATTTTTCAAATGACAATAATGAGGTCTACTCCACTGTGCTGTGTAAGAGTGGAATAAAATTGTTCGGGAGGCAAGGCAGTGTTGGAAAGACTAAAGACTTTGGAATCAGGTGGACATAGTTTCCCCCATGTATGAACTATGTGACATTGGGCAAGATATTGACAATTCTGAGCTTCAGTGTCCTTATCAATAAAATAAACATGTTAATTCTTCTTGGGACAGTATAATGTTAGATGAAGTAATATATGTAAAGGACTTGGTATATAAAAGGCAAAATAAGGTAGCTTTTTTTTTTCCACTTGGGAGAAGACTCTGAATATGTCTACAACAAAAAACACAAGTACTAGCCCTTGTGTTTCATCTGTTGTCTTTCTGGAACAGTTTCTTTCTATATATTCAGTGTCCATATTAAAAACAGGTATTGTTCCATCATGTATATGTACCACATTTTTAAATTCATTTATGTACTTAATCCTGAATTGTACCTTACATCTTTAAAATATTTAAAAAATACATTTTAAAAAGCCCCATGTATTATAAAGCCAGTTTCCCTCTTGAAAATCTTAATCCTTTTTTTTTCCTTGATCAATGGTAATGTTAGGCTTCTGTGGGACTTTGCCTCACAGTTTTTCTTTTTTTTCCTTCAAGGAAGTAGAAAAGGATTTTGTGTGTTGGAAGAGAAAGTAATAGTTGCATTCTAAAGCAGTGACTTGAGAACCACTGCTCTCCGTTTTATCTGGAGGTTGCTTTAAAAAATTCCCCAATTTACGGCTCCTGTCCCTGATTCAGTACATGTGAAGTAAATCACTGAAATATATGTTTCTATATGTAATGTAATTTTAAAAAACACTTTTAATTGTGTTAAAATATACCTACTATAAAATTTATAATTTAACAACTTTTAAAAAGTTTTCAGTGGTGTTAAGTAAACTCACATTGTTGTGCAACCACCATCCACCTCTATATACACTGCAGAATTCAGCCTCTATATACACTGAACAATATCTTCCAATTTCCCTCTCCTCCAACCCCCTGGCAACCACTATCTTCTGTCTCTATGACTGTGACTAGTCTAGTTACCTCGTATAAGTGGAATCACACACTGTTTGTCTATTTTATGACTGGTTTATTTCACTTAGCATCATATGTTCAGCATTCATTCATGTGGTAGCATGTGTCAGAGTTTCTTTTTAAGGCTGAGTAATATTCCAACATATGTATAGATCACATTTGCTTTATTCATTCATCTGAAAATGTACTCACTCATCCCAGAGAAATTTTTTAAATATAAAGTACTTCACAAATTTGCATGTTATTTTCACACAGGAGTCATGATAGTCTTTTCTGGGTCGTTCCAATTTGAGTGTGTGTGCTGCCAAAGTGAGCACTCCCAAATGATTTTCAAAATCACCAATAAGGCAATTTTTCCGATTTAATTTAGTGACTAGCATTTTCTTGAAGACACAGAATAGAAGAAAATAAAATAGATAAAACCTGTACCAATAAGGTGATTTGTTATTTCAAGGATTTTCTTTCTGTTTACGTGTGTTGGAGGTGGAGAGAGGGAGAGAGTGGAGTGGACTGCATCAGGACATGCTAGTTGTTCTCAATCAAAAAAGCATAAAAGTCACCTGTCCAAAGATCCAGAATTAAGAATTGGGTTGGATGATATATAAACTAATATAATGTTCTCAGCTTATAATGCGTTGTAGAGATACTGCAGTCATGATTTTTACTTTGAAGATATTTTTTTAAAAAGTGAGAACAGCTTTGTATAAATTGATGTGGATGCAACGTTTTATCATGGAGGTCTGAATATTGCTTATTAATGAATTTCATAACACTGTATCAGTAATTAAATATGAATTTGGCTTTGCTCTGATACACTAAGCTTTTATAGACTCCAGAAGTAGATAAAGAATTGTTAACGGTAGTAATGAAGAGGTGTGAATGCCACCAGCAATTCAGGATTCTGTTCCAGCTCAGGAAACATACCACAAAAATCAAAATTAATTCCTCCCCCCTTTGGCATTTTTCTCAACCATATGTAGTTTTTAATTATTGTGGTGATTTCTATCACTCTTTTGAAAATATACAGGATGTATTTATCTAAGATAAATATGATTTTACTTTGTATGTTTTCTGAAATAATAGCACACAATATGTATCAGAAAATACGGCAATTATATAATAACTGTGAACTGTATTTGATTCTGCCAGACTTTATGAAAGATATATGTTTAACAGATGTAAATGTTTATATTAGATCATATGGAATATAATTATTCATATGCCTTTTTAAAGAAAAATAGGACTGCTGTTCTTCCACAGGAAAATGATTTTCAAGGTAGTTTAGATTTCTGTATATGACTCCATCTCATATTCTCTGTGAGTTGCCTAATTGCAACATTGGCATTAAAAAGGGCATAATATTCTCAAATAACTGAAGCTCGTGCTTTGTTATAATTCACAAGGAAGATGGTGGGGGTAAATGAATGGATAGATGGATGGATGGATGTTAATATATAAAACTGTCATCTAAATATAGAAGTAAGACTTCAAAAAATTCTAATAAATAGAGACACAATTATACCTTAAGTACATAATAAAAGTTGCATTCAGAACTATAATGCTCACAAGTTTGTAAGCACATTTTACACTGTGTTCTTTATTGATCTCCAGAACTATGTGAAAAAGGACCAAACTGCACAAATTTTATGAAAGAGAAACCAGATGCAGACATTAGCAGCCTTGCTGCATCACAGCCCATGGAAATACCAGAGTCAGGAATCAATTTCTATGGAATGACTCCAAGTTCAGGCATCGTCCCATGCCACTGTTTTATGAGGCAAGTAGAATTTTTCCTTATGGTTTGGATTGCTCTTAACGTCTGTAAATTTCAGAATGAGACATTCAATAATTAAGCTCTCATAAAGAAATTACTGATAATAATCACAAACTTCTAAACAAAAAATGCAGAGTACTAATAATTTTATTCTCTCCTTATTTTGCAAACATGCTCTGAGAAGAGATTTTTCAACCTGCCTGATGCTCAGAATCAGCTTCAGGGTTTTTGGAAAATACAGATTTCTGGGCAACTCCTAGATTTGTATGTTACCCAGGAATCTCTGTTTTCATAAAGGTCCATAGCTGATTCTCATGCTCAGTAGCTTTAGGAACTGCTGCTTTGGAAAAATGCTTTAGAATAATTTTGGTGAAAAAAATCTATCAGAAAAATCAAAGACAGGACATGCTTTATTTGAACACCATAGTTCACAGTTCTGAAGAAATTGCTGGCTTTGTATAGCCAGAAGTTTATGCAAATCAAGGAACTTCTTTTTTTTTTTAAGAAAAAGAAAACATAACTATGAAAACAAATTTAGTTTTTAAAAAAGAATATTTACTAAGGGGGAGAAAAGTAATCACAACATATTATACATTGAAAAAAGCTTAAACCTAACACAAATACCATTGTTAATAACTACCTAACACAACACTGTGCTTAGTAATATCCCCCCAAATCACTCCACATCAGTTGATAAATAGCTTTCTCATTCTTTTTAAATAGAAGAATGTCCATCATGTGGGTATACCATAGTTTACTCAACCACTCTCTTACGGATGGGTATTTATGTTGTTTCCAATATTTTTCAAAGACAATGAATTGTCTTGTGCATGTGTATCCTCATAGTATTGGAGATGTATCTTCAGGACAAAATTTCTAGAAGTGGTATCAGTAGGTCAAAATGTAAATGCATAAGTAGTTTTTTTTTTATTTTGTTGTTCCTACTGGATACTGCTTATGCAAACGTAGTAGTTTCTCTAGACACTCCTGAATTGCATACCAGAGGGACTGTACCAATTTTCTTTCCCACCGGTAATATGTGAGGGTGCCCATGTCCCCACAGCCTAGCAAGAATATTGTTATTCTTTTTTATTTTTACTAACCCAATAGGTGAGAAATCGAATCTCAGTGTTGTTTTAATTTGCATTTCTCATTTCTCATACCCTGAGTGAGGTTAAACAACTCTTCACACGTTTAAAGGTTTTTTTTTTCTTTCTTGTGAATTCATATCTCTTTAAGTAAAGAACTGAAATATCCTGGGGTTTCCCCCATAAGTGTGATAAGTATACTGCAAAGTTCTACATGCTGATACCTACCTTCATAAAGTACATTTTATAGTAATGGAAAATTGTGTGATTATGTAATTAAATTGTTATTAATGACATTATTTCATACTGAATGATACATCTTAAAGGTATATATCTTAACTTCTCTAATTCACTAAGTCAGTCCTAGAGGAAAAAAAAAATTGGACCAATTTCATCAAAGGGCATTGGCAATTATTAATGAAGAGCATTGGCTGAGCAGTCAATACTAAATAACGATATGTATTACACTATTTCTTACTTTTTAAAAATGTGTTTGGTTATTCTAGTGTCACTGAAATAAGTTTTACAAAATACAGAAATGTTCTAATATTTTATGTACTTGTACTACTACAAAACATTATTCTAGTGTTCTGTGTCAGCATTTACTTGTCTTTATTTCAAACTATCATTTACTATTTATTCAAATGTTTTCATTCTAGTGATCACACATTTTGTGATTGTGTACACATTGTGTACTTTTGTGGGTGCAAATGACGTTTTGTGTTTTGTAGTGTGTGTGTTATCAACAATCTAAATTTTTTTCAGTCACAAATATCACATTGATCCAAACTGCTCTAGGAAGATTGGTTGCTGAAACAGATAAGAGTAATAGTAAAGTATTTTGTCTGTGAAATTAGAATAGAAAGGGCAGTTTGTGTAGTTTCTTTTCCATGTGAAGAAATTGTGGTGTTAAACAAAATTTTCTGCAGCGCTCATCAAGTGGAAAAGTGTAATGAATGATTTGAATCATGTTATGTTTATCTAGAAAATGTCTACACTTCAGAGAATGTGATGATAAATTTTCTGGGATAATTTTCTAATAAACATAGTGAAAAACTCAAGTTTTTTTTTTAATCCAATGTCCTGATTTTATGAGTGTAATTCGTTCTAATGGGGGGGGCAGAGTTGTACTTGCTGCTTCTGATATGAATAAATCTTTTTTTATTCCTATTGTTTTGATCATCAATTTAAATCTTCATTTAGTAAAAACAAAACAAAACAAAAACGCTTGATCCATTCAAGTTTTATAATTGATGAGAACAACTTTCTTGCTCACTGCCATTGTTTTGATCTATTTCTTATTAAAAACATTTTGCAATGTTTTGCTTAAAAATACATATAATCTATGTTTACCAGAAGCCTCTTAATTTTCATTGTTTTCATTTTTTA
>CAUYQG010217669.1:0-16250 GCA_963574415.1 Tarsius wallacei
CCTCAGCCTTCCGAGTAGCCGGAATTACAGGCACACGCTACCACGCCCAGCTGATTTTTTGATTTATTGTAGAGATGAGGTCTCGCCAAGTTGCCCAGGCAGGTCTCGAACCCGCGGGCTCAGACAATCCACTCACCTCAGTATTTTTTATTTCTTAGCAACTTGTCCTTAATGTGCCTAGTTGTAGTTCTTTTCATTGTGCTTGTGATTCACTGAACTTCTTGGATCTATAAGTCACTATTTTTCTTTAGATTTTGGGATATTTCTTTGAATATTTTTTTTTCTGCCCCAATGTTCTTTTTTTTTCTTATCAGACTGTCTTTACAGATATATTAAACCACTTGATATTGTCCATAGGTGCCTGAGGCTGTGTTCATTTTCATTCCAGGCTCTGTTCATTTTCATTTCATCTTTTTTTCTCTGTTCTTCAAATTAGATAATTTATGTTAAGGTATTATTGACTCAGCTGTCACCGCCTATCTGCTATTAAACTTTCCAGTTAAATTCAGTTATTGTGCTTTTCAGTTATAGAATCTCAACTTTATTATAGTTTACATTTCTCAGCTCAGATTCCCTCTTTATTTACTAATTAAAATACTATTTTCCTTTAATTCTTTTGAGCATACTCCTAATAGCTGCATTGAAGGTTTTATCTGTTCCTTGGATATTTGGGGTTTAGTTTCTATTACTACCTTTTTCCTTGACTTTGGATCAGATCTATTTCTTTACATATCTAGTGATTTTCTCATTGACTATTGGGCACTGCATACACTACAATATAGATATCTGGTTTCTTTTACCTTGTAGTTCTGAAGAGTGGTGGTTAATACTTTTAGAAATTCAGTTACTGTGGATCATTTTTGGTCTTCCATGTTGTTCCTGTAAATCTTTAGAAAGCCCAAGGTATTTCCCAAGTTCTTGTAATTTGGTCAGACTTATTCTCTTAACTGTTTTCTACAGATCATGTTGGGACTTGATTTTAGGTTTATCAGGGCAGATCTAGAGAACACTTACTACGTGTGATTGACCAAATTCTTTCTTAGTTTGTCCCCTGCCTACCATGGAAGGAGAAAGAATGGGACATGAAGACATCTTATTTTTCTGTGGATTTTTTTTAAACTAGTGATTATTTGCTACTTTATTACTTGGTTCTGTCTAATTGGTCATAATTATGACTAGAGTAGACCTCTGATTTTTTAAGACATTTGTCAACTAAGAGTTTTTCATATTGTCTCTTAACTAAATTTAACTCAGGTAATTGGAATTAACACCTGACTTAATAAATGAAGAATGAGTCTGTTTTTGACTCAATGTCTAAAGATAGATGTCTGTATTAGCTGTTACATGTTTCTTTTCTTTTTTCATAAGGAAAGTGTTTGCCAAGTTCTCTCCAGCATTTTGCTTTTCTTTCTGGCCCTCAAGTAGGACTGAGAAGACTAGGCTTCAGATTGGTGCCCATGGCATCATTGGAAGTAGAGACTTTCTCTACTTTCTCCATCATGTAAAGTTAAGGATATCCTGGATGGAACTAAAAACCTTCTATGAAAGCTCAGACCAAGCACAGGTGAAATGTGAAATGTCACAGCTGCGGGGGAAAAGACAGCTTTAGGAAAATTCTTGCTGGCAAGAAGTTGAAGTTCTTAATGGCAATTCTAAAGTAAATTTAAGTAAAACAGTTTATTGCATTTTACTGTGGCACAGGGTAAAGAACAAAGAAAATGGTTTGGTTTTGGTTTTTCTTATTTTATTATTGTTTTAAGGCAATACGTATATGTTTTAATTGAAGGCAAGAGAGAATAGACAGGTTTAACTTACAGACAGACAGGTATATATAACAGCACAAATGCAGTACTAGGTAAGAAAGAACAGGCTGAATATTAGTCTAAATGGGATTGAGCAGTTCTGGTGTCTTTTGGACTAGAGAGTAAGCAGAGTATGTGACCCCGGAGGTTTTCATTGTTGGCACACAGGGCATTCATATCACTGTTGACCACATTCAGCCAGGAAGGTGAATTGTTTGCCCTTCAAGAAAACCGAGAGGTGGAGAATTGCACTTCCCTGACCAGGTATGATGTATGAAGTGCACGTTTATGTGATCAGTTAGCTAGCTTAAGGCAAATTCATGGGGTGTCCATCTGTTTTATCTCGATCCCCATCAGGAGCTAGCTTTCAGAAAGAAGGAGGCCTGCTTCTTTGGTGTGATGCATATGTTGCCCAGCATCCTCTGCCTTATCAGGAAATTTTAAACAATTGAAATAATCTGCCAGTGCGGTGGCTCATACCTATAATCCCAGCACTTTCAGAGGCGAAGGCGAGAGGATTGCCTAAGCCCAGGGATTTGAGATCAGCTTGGGCGACTTGGTGAGACCTAATCTCTTCAATAAATCAATTAGCCGGGCATGGTGGTACAGCCTGTAGTTCCAGCTGTTCGGAAGGGTGAGCTAGAAGGATCACCTGAGCCCAGCAGGTCAAGGCTGTGGTAGCCGTGAGCATGCCCCTGCACTCCAGCCTGGGTGACAGGGTGAGACTTTGTCTAAAAAAAAAAAAAAAAAAGGAAATAATCCATGTTTGGTTTTTTATAGGGCTCACCTTTAGATGTCCTGAAAGATGAAAGGGTTCAGTACTGGATTGAGAATTACAGAAACTTATTAGATGCCTGGAGGTTTTGGCACAAGCGAGCTGAATTTGATATTCACAGGAGTAAGTTGGATCCTAGTTCCAAGCCTTTAGCGCAGGTAAGTATGTTGTTTTGGAGAGAATAAAATTGTAACATGTTAAAGTTCAATTTAATAAACTATTATGAACTCACTTGCTTATTTGAGTCCCCGTGGATGACTATTCCAGATGCACTCTGTCCTTGATCTTCTTCTTTGGTTCTGCTGCTTGCTAATATCTCAGCAGCTTGAACTTGAGTTTTAGATACAGCAAACCCAGCAGGCCCAGAGGATCTTAGGCAAACCTGGATCAGTCTCATCTGAAGCTTCCGGTATATTCCCAGCCCTTTCAGAATGTAAACTACTATATGATTCTATAAGTGCCATTTGTGTGTTAAATTTTTTGACACTATTTATGTGCAATAAGGTAGGATTTGTTGTGGTTTTTTTTTTATTTACCAGTATATAACATATAGTTATATGTCTAATTACACATGGGCATTTTTTTTCTTTTCATATTAGTTTAAAAACAGATCAATTATTACATAAGGCACATGACATGAAATCACTATATCTTAGTTCAGATATTAATTACTAGGTTATCCTCAATATGAAACCCAGTTGGTACTATTTTCTTATTTTAAGAAGTTGAGAAATTAGTGCTTATATTAAAACCACAGTATTGGTAAATAGCACTACTTGGTAGTATATGTCACTAATCTGTATAAGTGATTAAGAGCCTAGAAGTTTTTACGTTTAGGTCTTTGATCCCCTTAGAGTTTATTTTTGTGTATGGTGATAGATAGGGGTCCTGTTTCAATCTTCTACATGTGATCAGCCAGTTTTCCTAGTACCGTTTACTGAATAGGTTCTCCCCTACCCAGTGATTGTTGATGGAGGCTTTGTTGAAGATGAGTTGGTTGAGAAATTGAAGTTTTTGCTTCCAGAATCTCTATCCTGTTCCATTGGTGCGGACCCTGAACATTTATCATAATACTGTAACAAAGGGATTGGCAGTAGCAGGACACTGCCGGGGGGCGGAGGATGGGCACAAAACATCAGTAAGGGTACCAGGTGAAGTATGGACCAAAGAGAGGCTCAAAACTTTACCTGTACAATCACTACTTATGTACCAATTGAATTGTACCCCACATCTTAAAAAAAAAAAAAATTAGAGCCAGCCAGGCACTGTGGCTCAAGCATGTAACCCCCCATACTTTGGTATGCCAAGGCAAGAGGGTTGCCTGAGCCTGCAAGTTCGAGACCAGCCTGGGCAACATGGTGAGACCTCGTCTCCACAATAACTCAAAAAATTAGCCAGGCGTGATAGCGTGCGCAGGTAGTTCTGGCTACTTGGAAGACTGAGGAGGAAGGATCACCAGAACCCAGCAGGTCATTGCTGGAGTGGCCTTGAGTATGCCACTGCACTCCAACCTGGGTGATGAAGTGAGACTCTAACTCAAAAAAAAAAGAGCCTAGGAGTTTATTGTAACAACAAAATGAACAGCTTCTGTTGCTGTTATCCTAAAATGTTAACTGTTTATCATTACAGGATTTTTAACTCTTTTTTATCTTAGGAACAGAGTGTTTTCTTTACAAGAAAGTTTGTTCAGAAGATTACATAACTGAACTTTGGTTTAGAAATCATATTGGGATATTTTGTAATGGCTCAGTGTGAATTCTAAAGTCCTTATTATTTCTAAACTGGTGTCTAAAGTTTCTGAGTTTTCCCACCAATGTCAGTGCTTCTAGGAAGAATATAACTAAGCAAAGGTCACAGAACGGAAGTATCTAAATAACCTAAGTACAGAGTACAGAATTTGAAGGAGAGCTGGTCGAGCTTAGCAGATAAAGTATTTTACAACATAAAATAAAGTTTTTAAAATTATTTTTTAAAGTATTTTGTTAGGATCACACTTTAAATTGTTTATCATTCCAGTGTGGTTTGCATGACGTGTTCCTCCTTTCCTTTGTTTTGTAGGTGTTTGTGAGCTGCAATTTCTGTGGCAAGTCGATCTCCTATAGCTGTTCAGCTGTGCCTCATCAGGGCAGAGGTTTTAGTCAGTATGGTGTGAGCGGCTCGCCCACGAAGTCTAAAGTCACAAGTTGTCCTGGCTGTCGAAAACCCCTTCCTCGTTGTGCACTTTGCCTCATTAACATGGGAACCCCTGTTTCTAGCTGTCCTGGTATGACATAATTCTACAAAGTACTTTTCTGAGCTGAACTTGTTCCTACATAGTTGAGTTAATGCTACAAATAAAATACATACTAGGTTGAGTTTGTTACTATTTCTAAGAAAGGGTGGTTTACTAGCTTAAAGAATTTTATGTTCCTTTATAAAATCTGTACATTAAAAGTAAAATCTGACTGGGTGCAGTGGCTCACGCCTATAATCCCAGCACTTTGGAAGGCTGAGGTGAGAGGATTGCCTGAACCCACGGATTTAAGATCAACGTGGGCAATTTGGGGAGACCACATCGCTACAATAAAAATCAAAAAATTAGCCGGGCATGGTGGTGTGTGCCTGTAGTTCCAGCTACTTGGAAGGCTGACGGGGAAGGATCACCTGAGCCCAGCAGGTCGAGGCTGCAGTGGCCCTGAGCGTGCCACTGCACTCCAGTGTAGGCAACAGAGTGAGACTCTGACTCAAAAAAAAAAAAGCAAAATCTATATCCAGGATAATTTAGGTAATTTCACAAGTGCTGACCAATTTAAGTTGTGAGAAAAGCTGAAATATGAAGTATTTTCTTATCACTGTTTCCACTAAGAGTAGTTCTTTTAAATTGATATTTAAAAGTTGTGCCTGCATCTCTTAATGGATACCTTGTTATTCCTAAGGAACATTTGGTAGTCTCAAAGCACTTTGACATTTCTTCTTACTTCATCTTTAAAACCTACCTGTAAAATACAGGTATTAAGCCAGGTCCCTTGGCTTCTAGATTTTGATGCTGCTTCTGCTATGTTTGTCAGTTACTTAGTTAATATATGTGTATATGTTTTTTAACAGAATTATTAAGTTTTTAAAAAATGATTTATAGTAAATATAGAATAATTTTTTGAAACTAGTAGAAAATTATATATAATGTACTTGGTGGCTAGGAATATTCCAGCTATTTACAAAGCCTGAAAATAGTACTATAGCAGATATTTTAATTAAAAACATTTTGGGTATTTGGTACACTGGTATAATGAATAAAGAACTGAATGGAATATGAGTTTTAGTTCTAGCTCTGTGACATTCACACTGTGACACTGAGAGTTACTGTAGCCCTCTTTAAGTGTTGGACTGGAGATCCTTCTAGTTCTGACATTTTATAAATTCTGTTCTGCAGCTCATTCACCTAAGCAGTCTGCTTTATTGCTACATTAATATTTGCAAAAAACTTGGTGGTACCATTGGCTGAGTAATTATTTTTCCATCTAGGTGCTTCTTTTTAAACAAATAAAGGAAATATGTTATGTTTTTAAATGTACATTTCAGTTAAATATGTAATTTTTAAAAGGTACGTTTCAGTTTTGATTTAAATTTTAATCAAAGAATTTTTATTTTATATATTCCATACCAATCACTTTTTTATGTGACTCTGGCCATAACAATTAGAAAATAGCAATTTGGAATATCTACTACAATGAAAGAACAAGGAGATAAGATAATAGCATAAGTATGCCATACAAGGGGACAACCCAAAAAAACCTGGAATTAATCTTTTGGAGGGCAGGCCCCTTATAGTACACTTGCAATTTGTTCCTCCGGATCAAACAGTCAACCAAAGTTTGCATCTGGAAATTTTGAGATGATTGCATCACAATTTACAGAAGAAATGTCCCAAGTTGTAGCAAACAAGTTACTGGTTCTTCCGCTATAACAACGCACCTGCCCACACCACACTGAGTGTTCAGCAGTTTTGGACTAAAAGCAGCATGACCCCTGTACCCCACCCTCCCTGTTCACCCAGTCTTACCCCGAGTGACTTTTTTTTTGTTTTCCTGGATGAAAAAAGCCCTCAAAGGAAAACCTTTTGCCGATGTAGAAGAGGTGAAACAAAAAACTGTAGAAGCACTAAAAGGCATCCAAATTGGCAAGTTCAAAACCTGTGTTGAGCAGTGGAAAATGCATCTTGATAGATGTATTGCATAAAATGGAGAGTACTCTTAAGGTGACCGAAGTTTAAGCATGTAAGAAGAAATATACAACTTTTTATAAATAAGTTCCGGGTTTTTTTTAGTCCCCCTATCTTGTATCTTTGCAAACTGAGATATTTAGAACTTTTAATAATTAAATGTAGCCGGGCTCGGTGGCTCAGCCTGTAATCCCGTGCCTTGGGAGGCTGAGGTGAGTGGATTGCCTGAACCCACGGGTTCGAGACCCACCTGGGCAAGCGAGACCTCATCTCTACAATAAATTACAAAATTAGCCGGGCGTAGTAGCGTGCTCCTGTAGTTCTAGCTACTTGGAAGGCTGAGGCGGAAGGATCGCCGGAGCCCAGCAGGTCGAGGCTGTGGTGGCCGGAAGCGGCCACTGCACTCCAGTCTGGACGACTGAGTGAGACTCCAACTCAAAAAAAAAACAAAAAACAAAAAAAAACAATAATTAAATGTGATACATCTTTTGGACCATATGTCTCAGGAATCAATAAGGATTATTTCCTTCTAACTATATCTGAATGGTCTTCTTTTTCGCTAGATATCAACTTTTCAGTCTTTTCTATTTTTGAAATAGATAAATGATAATTTTCTAGAATTTGGAGCAAATTACATTATGAAATTTCAAACTCTGTTATGATGACTAATATAGTGAATATTCAGCACTCATGTTTATCAGAACATAACATTCTTCCACATTTTTTAGAATTTTTTCCATTTTTGCTTCAGAAATAATTATACATATTTGAACACTTATTTAATACATTAAGATAAGACTGATGTGCTAAGCTGAATTAGTCAAAGAACCTCTAGAACTTATGGTGTACATTAAGTTTAGATACCTAATGTAAAATAAGTTATATTTTCTAGAAAATAAGTACTGACCCACAATTCCTTATCTATCATTCCAAAATTTCTAAAAAGCCCTGAATATTCAGTGTTTTTTAAAAATGAATTTACGGTACTCTCATTTGCTACCAAACCAGTTCAGAATTGATGTGAAGCTATCAAGAGCGCTATTTCTCTTCTTTATCTGTGAATTTTCATGTTTCACTTCAGAAATACTCATGAGTTTGATTATGGGATACTGCCTCAGACTTTCCTGGTAGTGTTATATATATTTGCTCATTATTATTTTTCTAAAATCCCAAAACATTCTGGATTCTGAGCACTTCTAGCTCCCCAGATTAGTAAAGGATATTATATAAGGAAAGTGCTAGAAATTTTGAAAGAGGGAAACTTTACTTCTATCTGAAGGATATCTGGAAAGTTTCAGGAAGAAGGAACCATTAAGCTGGTACTTAGTACTTTAAACTTGGTAGATTTAAATATATGAAGGTTCTCTTGAAGCCTTGCAGGTTGTAGACCAAGAGTAAGAAACATGAACTAGGGTAGAGTCTAGGGTAGAGTTTGGCCAGTGTGATGCACAGGGAGTGTGGGGGAAGTGTGTGGGTGTGAAAGGGCCTAGGAAGTGACCTGATAGGAAGCAGTGCAGGGCAATTAGGGGAGCCTGAGTATGACCTGGAAGGGCATTGCTGAGCTAAGTAGAGAGTAATAAGCATAGTGTGTGTTTGTTTGTTATTGATTATTTTAGATTCGGGGGGAACACGTGTGTTCGTTGCATGGACGTATTGTGTAGTGGTAAGGATTAAGTCTCAGGTGGCCCATTCCCCAGATAGTGAACATTGTGCCCTGTAGGTAGTTTGTGCTTTGAATTCTAAGTGAGTCATATGGAATTCTAAGTGAGTCATATTTTTTGAGACTTTTTTGCTCAACATTGGATATTTGTGATTTTTCACTTCAGTTACGCTGATGAGTACATTGTAGTTTATTCATTGCTGTTGAGTGTTCCATTCATGACTGTAACACAGTTTCTGCATTCTACTATTGATCACTTTGGTTGTTTCCATATTTTTACTATTATGAATAATGTTGCTATGAACGAACATTCTTGTATATGTCTCCTTTTGACATGTTCAAAAGTTTCTCTTGTGTCTTTTCCTAGAGACAGAGTTGCTAATTCCTAGGGTTATGGTATTGCGAGATTCTGTTTGCTCATATTTTACTTAGGATTTTTCTGTCTGTTCAGGAGGAAGATTAGCCACTATAATCTTCCTTTCTCATGTTGTCTTTGTCTGATTTTATTAGCAAAGTTATATCAGGAGTACTTTGGGAAATTTCTCATCTTTTTCTGAGTTTGTGTAGATGAGAATTACCTATCCCTTTAATGTTAGGTAAAACTCACCTGTAAACTGGGCCTGGTATTTTCCTTGTGGAGAAAGAGTTTAAACTATTGATTCCATTTCTCTAAAGTTTTTAATTCAGATTGTGTCTTAGTGGGTTTTCATAATGTATATTTTTCCATGTAGGGTAATTCCCATATTTCAGTATTCATTCCATCCAAACTAGATCCTAGCTTCACTATGGCTGTTTCAATATGATGCATGATTTATGTCTTAAATACAGATTTAGAAATGCCTTTTAAGTAACTTTAGATAATATTGTCATATAGTTAATGAAGATCATTTTCTTTTCCCGTAGGAGGATCCAAATCAGATGAAAAAGTAGACTTGAGCAAGGACAAAAAATTAGCTCAGTTTAACAACTGGTTTACTTGGTGTCACAACTGCCGGCACGGTGGGCATGCTGGACACATGCTTAGTTGGTTCAGGTAACTGTCACGTTCCTTCTTTCATAGCCTTTTAAGTAGTTCAGGTATACCTGTTAGCATTTGGTCAAAGAGTGAATTTTATTTTTCCTGTCACTTGAGTTTTCATCTCTGGGTATCCTATGTCATCTTAAACCGTAAAGTTAATTCTTATATAAGAAATAGTTTAGATCTGTAATCCCAGCACTTTGGGAGGCTGAGGTGAGAGGATTACCTAAGCCTGTGGGTTCAAGAACAACCCCGGCAACTTGGCAAGACCTCATCTCTAAAATAAATAAATAAATAATCACCCAGGCGTGGTAGCGCATGCCTGTAGTTCCGGCTACTTGGAAGGCTGAAGTGGAAGGATCGCGGGAGCCCAGCAGGTCGATGCTGGGGTGGCCGTGAGTGTGAGACTCCAACTCAAAAAAAAAAAAAGTTTAAATGTGTTGTATGGGTTAAATGTTTGAATACCATTATTCAATTGTATTTGCTTGGGGAGAGCATATGTTTAGTTTTTTTACAACTGACTGAATATCCTGGAATCTATCAAGTAGTTGAATTATAACTGAAATGATACGTGCATCTAACACTTGTTTTAGTTCTGTTGTGAGTCAGCTTGTGAGGTAGTCATGCCGTGACGGCTCCCAAGATTGTGCTCACTGAGTAATTCAATGGCCCTGTGCTCCTCATGGATAGAACATCTACACCCAATTGATCTCATTTGCTTTAACTGAAACTCTGAGCACATTTCTGTCGCCTTTACACTGTAAATGAGATAGATATCTTGCTCTGTGTGTGTGGTGGGGGTTGTTTGTTTGTTTGATTTTGGCAGGATCTCACTTTGTTAGCTAGGCTGGAGTGCAGTGACACAATCACAGTTCACCACAGCCTCAGCCTCCTGGGCTCAGGTGTTTGCCATCTCAGCCTCCCAAGTAGCTGGGACAACTGTTGTGCTCAGCCATGCCCAGCTAATTTTTAAACTTTTTTCCAGAGACAAGGTCTCACTAAGTTGCCTAGGCTTGAACTCCTGGGCTCAAGCAATTTTCCTGCCTTGGCCTCCTAAAATGCTGGAATTACAAGTTTGAGCCACTGCACCCCAACCGTATATTTAGAAAGTAAAGCTATTTATTTTTCAGAGACTTTCTCCCCAAAGTTCAGCTTGACAGTCATTTCTAATTCAGTGCTTTTAATGCTTTTTCCTCTGGGTTTTAATTCCTATGTTTTTCCAAATGCTATTTTGAAAAGTTGCATTGTGGATAGATATTAGATATGGATAAATAGTTGAAGGCAGTGGCACATGCCTGTAGTCCTAGCTACTCAGAAAGTTGAGGCAGGAGGATCACTTGAGCCTAGGAATTTGACTCCAGCCTGTGCAACATAGCAAGACCCTGACTCTTAAAAAAGATGAATGGATGGATGGATGGACAGACAGACGGACAGACAGATGCTAGATAGATGTATGGATGTGTAATTTGGATTTTTAACTGTTATTTGACCTATTTTTTAGGGACCATGCAGAGTGTCCTGTGTCTGCATGCACGTGTAAATGCATGCAGTTGGATACAACAGGGAATCTGGTACCTGCAGAGACTGTCCAGCCATAAAATGTGACCACCTAAAGAGAAGCCTTCACGTACAGAGCTTTCTAATAGATGTCCTTCATAGCTGGAAAACATACCTCAGTACAAGTCACTCATCACTTTCCTGTAATAGGAAAGTAAATCATTCTATCAGATCAGCAATTTGATATTTGAGTGATTTTGATATGCTTCACAAGACAGATGCTGCTGAAATGAACATCAGAGTGTGGGCATGAGTTTTGTTCGGTAGGTTGAAAAAGTTCATTTTGGAAGAACTTATCACAGTTTTATTAAAATTATGAACACTGTACAAGCAGAGTTTCTGGAATAACCAAGAACAAACCTTGAATCTATGTCTTCAAAGCTGAAACTGAGTATCTTTCAACAAAATCTGTGCACTTTTCAATGATTCAGACAATAGTGTAAGCTCATCCATGTTTAGATTCCTTTGAGACAAAATTGTGGGTTTTTACTTTTAGCATTGGAAAGCCCCTACCCTACACTGGAAAATAAATCTGATTCATCTATGTTTCATATGTATATATGAACATAGGTTGTGTGTGTGTGTGTTTTTTTAAAGAGCCTTTTCTCTGACATGCTTTGATTTTAAGATAAATCTTTTGTCATAGACCACTGCTGTCTTTCTAGAAAAGCCAAAATGAAGAATGTATCTTACAACTTTTTCTCATCAAGGAGAAATTAAGCACCATTTCAGAGGAACATGTTGTAAAATTTTCACTTTCTGCCTTTTGCTTTCCAGTGTCCTGATGTGTCTTCAAAGATTTATTTCCATATTAATTTGTCATTTTACCCTCATCTGAGAGCATTTTGCTGAACGCAAAGTCTATGCAAGATTATATGTGACCAGCTGTTTAGCATAATCTACATCAGTGTGTCCTACTGTCAAATCCCTCCTGCTCTGGAATACCTTGTTCTTTCCAAGGCAGCCTAGGAAGTATTGGGAAACAGGGTCATTTCAGAGACTACTTCAGATGTAAGTTTTTAAAAGTAAATGTGGGATCAGTTCAGGGACTTTATTTTAAAATGTGTGTTTTCTCATTTCGTAGCTGGATGGTTGCAAGAGAAATACAAAGGATTGTAGCATGCTTCTGTGTCATGCGCCATGCAGAGGATTGACCTGAATGTTGTCATTGCAGTTGTGTTCACAGATAAAAAGTAAAACTAGGATTTTATCTTACCAATTAGGGAGAATGAAATATTTTAAACTGAAGAATTTTTAGAACTTTCATGTTAGCAATTTTACCTTGTAAAAACTAACATCTATCAGATTAGTTTGAGGTGTGATCTAAATGATTAACTAAAATGGATTTAATTTATTTTTTACTTTGAGATCTGATACAAAAGACTCTTTTCTTGGAAAACACTGTAAGCAGGACATATCTTCTCCAAATGTCTCAGTTTGATGACAATCTTCTTTTAAAATGAAAGAATTGGGAATAGTTAAAAAAAAATTTTTTTTTTACAAAGATTGCTCTTGAGAATTTTTCCAGTCTTCTTTGAAATAAATCTTACAGATTTTGTTTAATCAAGACATACCCTTTACCTTTAATATTGTTTCCGTTCAAATGATCCTTTCGAATTTACTGTGTCCTAAATCTGAAAAGTCGGCTTTAAGCAGTATCACTTTTATCATACACATTTTCATGTCTCCTTAGCTAAAATAAAATATAAAATTATTGAATTTGTCTGAAGTATTTATACTTTTTAGATATACAACATAAGACGTGAATATAAAGTCTATGATGTAAATAATATACTTACTTGTAATCATAATCTATAGGGTGACATTTTTAAGATTGTGCCTGTGTCAGCCTCCTAATAGTTTCTGTGAAGTCCAGACATGCAGTTTATGTCTGTTACGTTTATTTTGCATTTTTAGTGTGTGTGGACTATGGAAATCGATTGATGTTATTTTCCCATTTTTATCACTAGGTCACTGTATTTGGATTTATAAACTCAACAAGATACTTTACCTAAACATGTTCAATAGAAGTATTCAATAAAAGTGTTTTTATCATTTTTAAAAGATTGAATAAATCTGGGTTGAAGTCACCATGTCTAATCTAGATTTGTCTATGATTCCTTTACAAATAATTTACATTAAGTAATATAAGTACTGATTTTGATGGCAGATTTCATACTTAATCTTGGAAGTAACATTTCTTGTAGGCTCTGTTTTTCAGTTTAATACTCTTTCCGGTTGGTTATTCTTTTAAATGATAGATTTGAAAGGTGACTTTCCATCATCAGTGCTCCACATAGTATTTACAAAGGATGTAATCCTGCATGTAATGGGAGGGCTAAGTTTGATTTCAGGCTCATTTGGCTGCAAGTAATGCAAAGACAGCCTTTGAATCTTAAATTATAATCCCAGCTCCAGTGTCCTGGGCCGTGACTTGGCCTTTTTGAGCTTTTTGAGCTTCAGTTTTCTCATATGTTAAAGATAAAAATGATGTTGGGGTATAGTGAACCCAGACATGGAGCAGTAACTCTTGAAAACTTGAAGTCTTTATATCTATACTCAGCTCTTAACTAGATTTAACTCCCTAATCTTCATAGGAGAAAGGGTCCAGGGTTACTCTGTGTTCTTCCTTGTCTGCCATTCTGTAACACCTGATGTTCGTTTAAGTTAAAATGTTGGGGTGTGTGATAAGTGCTCGTCCTAGGAATAGCCATCATTAAAACAAGTGGGCGCTAATGTGTGCTTCCCAGTGTCTGACATCTCGGATAAAGGCATCAGGTGAGAGGGACACATTTGGTGTTAGTTCTGCGTCCTTGTACGAGCCTTAGGGTCAAGCGGTGATGGCAGAGACGAGCTTGCTGGATAGCAGCTCCCCTGTCTACCACTCTTACTTCTTCCATTACATTACCTGCCTATTTCCTCTCCTCCCTGGAAGTTTTGTAGGTTACTTTACTGATTATAATAAGCACTTTATAAAAATATTAATTTTTATAAAATATTTCTTTTCTCAGCATATAGAGACAAAGAAAGCTCCCCAAATGTTTTTTTGTTTGTTTGTTTGCTTGTCAGGGTTTCATCTGTCACCTAGGCTGGAGTGCAGTGACATCACGGCTCACCGCAGGCTTGACCTCCTGGGCTTAGGTGGTACTTTCACTTAAACCTCCCGAATAGGCATGCACCACCATGCCTGGCTAAGTTTTGTATTTTTTGTAGAGACGAGGTCTCACTGTATTGCCTGGACTTGAGCCAAATGTTTTTAAAAGCATACTTAATCCTATATCTATCGTAGACTGCCAAAACATACTAAACTGATGTCACTTGGGAATTATACATGGTTAAGTCACATATAAAATTAATGTGAAATTCTGCAGTATAATAGTGCCTATTATGTGCCAGTTACCAAGCACCTTACCCCATTTAGTTCTCACAACCTAGTGAGGCACCTATATCATTATTCTCCTTCTGTAAACAAGGCAGCCTAAGCTTAGGGATCTTAGGTCCTTTGCTGTAGGTCACATGACTAGCAAATACAGCCAAGATTTAGATTCCCATAGTCTGACTTTCTCATCTGCACTTTTAATTACTGTCTTATACTTTTGTGTGAAACTGTGGGCTATGCATATAATAATCTATGACAAAGAAGGTTTTATTCCAATAATTTAGAACTAGGAAATAATTTGAATTTTTTTAGTATTAATACATCAAAAAAGCAAAAAGGCACTGGATAAAATTTAAAAATTGAGTCCTAATTTGTTTTTTATTATTTTTATTTATTTATTTATTTATTTATTTATTTTGAGTTGGAGTCTCACTCTGTCACCCAGACTGGAGTGCTCCCAGCCACCGCAGCCTCGACCTGCTGGGCTCCGGCAATCCTTCCGTCTCAGCCTTCCAAGTAGCCGGAACTACAGGCGCACCCTACAACGCCCGGCTGATTTTTTGATTTATTGTAGAGATGAGGTCTCGCCAAGTTGCCCAGGTGGGTCTCGAACCCGCGGGCTCGGGCAATCCACTCACCTCAGCCTCCCAAAGCACAGGATTACAGGCTGAGCCACGGAGCCTAGCTCTAATTTGTTTTTTAGAAGCGTTTTTATCATGCAAAGGAAATGTTTTTCCTCCGTTTCTTCCTCCTGCTTTTCTATCTCCCACATTGTGCCTAGTGGGAAAATCTAGAACCCTCCCATTGTAGACAGGAGCAAAGTGTGGGTGCCTTCATCTCTGGTTCTACCCAGAGCAGTGCCCAAGGGGAAGGGGGAGGGGCACACTCTGTGCTTTCTACAGCCATTAAAATCTGGCATGGCAGCCGGGTTCGGTGGCTCAGCCTGTAATCCCGCGCCTTGGGAGGCTGAGGCGAGTGGATTGCCTGAGCTCGCGGGTTCCAGACCCGCCTGGGCACCTTGGTGAGACCTCATCTCTAAAATAAATCAAAAAATTAGCCGGTTGTGGTAGCGCGCGCCTGTAGTTCCAGCTACTTGGAAGGCTGAGGCGGAAGGATCGCCGGAGCCCAGCTGGTCGAGGCTGCGGTGGCCGGGAGCGGCCACTGCACTCCAGTCTGGGCGACGGAATCAGACGCCAACTCAAAAAAAAAAAAAAGAATCACAATGCTAAACTCCTCTGCCTCACTAGACCTTTTAAAGGTAGGATCAATGTATTATATTATTTGCTGTACATCCATTACAAATCCAAGGTGACATCACTGTGGTGATAGGTTATCTAGTGACATAACTTCCTATGTTTATTTTCCTTATTCTTTGGTATGGACAACTGAATTCCCCTAATTTCATATGAACTGTGAATAAATGCATCTTTAGAAAACTTTGCTGTTTTTATTTGAGCTGTACATACAAGATAAAGAGTTTTCCATATAAATGTAGCTTCAAGGCACATCCACTAGCCAGTTTTTCCTCAATTCCCACCAGATTTCAGCCCCTACCTATTTCTACAGCTATGGTTCTCCTGTTAATCCCCCGAAAACTGAGACACAGCCTACCCCAGGTCACACAGTCAGCAAATTGCAGAGCTTGAACTATACTCATCCCTTTATATAGCTCTACTATCCGGGCTCAAATGTAAGGCCAAGTATTGGCAGCCGGCCACAGAGGCTCACTGAACATTAGAAATCAGGGAGAGCCGAGGACCTCGAGACCGTTAGAACGTGTTCGAGAGCTGTTGACGCCATCACCTTCCCCGCTATATTTAGCATATTTAACCAGAAACAACTCTGATGATCTAAACATGGC
>CAUYQG010217677.1:0-22900 GCA_963574415.1 Tarsius wallacei
CAATACCCATTAAATTACCAACATCATTCTTTTCAGACCTGGAAATGACAATACAGAAATTCATATGGAAATGGAAATGACCACAAATAGCCAAAGCAATCCTTATCAAAAGAAACAAAGTAGGTAGTATCACACTTCTAGACTTCAAACTTTACTATAAGGATACAATAATCAAAACAACATGGTATTGGTAGAAGAACAAGGCATATGGACCAGTGGAACAGGACAGAGATTCCGGAAGCAAAACCTCAATTTCTCAGCCAACTCATCTTTGGCAAAACCTCCAAAAACAAATTCTGGGGAGAGGAGAACATTATCAGTAAATGGCGCTGGGAAAACTGGCTGACCACATGCAGAAGATTAAAACAGGACCCCTACCTATAACCATACAGAAAAACCATAACTCAAAAGGGATCAAAGACCTAAACATAAAATCTCAAACTATAAGAATTTTAGAAAATGCAAGAGATGCCCTTATGGAAATTGGAACTCGCAACCAATTCCTGATCAAAACCCCAAGTACTCATGCCATAAGAGATAAAATAGACAAGTGGGACCTCACCAAACTGAAAAGCTTCTGCAAAGCAAAAGAAACCAGCAAGAAAGCAGGGAGACAGCCTGCAGAATGGGAAAAAAAATATCTGCCAACTGTATGTCTGACAAAGATCTAACATCTAGGATCTACAAGGACTTCAAATGTGCCGAAAGGAAAAAACAAACAGCCCCATTAAAAAGTGGGTGAAAGATATGGATAGGTACTTCTCAAAAGAAAATATATGGGCAGCCAACAGACACATGAAAAAGTGCTCAGCTTCACTAATCATTATAGAAAAGCAAGTCAAAAACACATTGAGATACCACCTAACCCCAGTAAGAATGTCCATCATTAATAAAACAAACAATAACAGATGCTGGTGAGGTGCAGAGAAAAATGAATGCTTCTGCATTGCTTGTGGGAATGCAAACTAGTGCAACCTCTTTGGAAGACATTGTGATGATTTCTGAAAGAACTAGAAATTGACATTCCATATGACCCAGCAATCCCCCTATTGATAATATACCTGGAGGAACTCAAATCATTCTACAAAAAAGATACCTGTACATGCATGTTTATTGCAGCATTATTCACAACAACAAAAACATTTTACCGACCTATCTGTCCATCGAAACTGAACTAGATAAAAAATGTGGTACATATGCACAATGGAATATTATGCATCCATAAAGGACAAGCATATGGACTTTGCAACAACTTGGATGGAGTTAGAGTCTATCATTCTAGTGATGTCCACAGAAGCAAATAACAGAGTAACATATGTTCTTATTCATAAACAGACCTTAAACAATTATCATAATACTATAAGAAGGATTGGCAGTAGTGGGCAACTGCAAGGGGACTGAGGGTGGGATTGGCGGTTGAGGGAAACTGCTAGGGGGACACACCTCATCAACAAGGGTACATACATAATAAACACTTGTATACCTAACCCTAAATTTTACCCCACATCTTTAAAATAAAAAATGTAAAACAAAAAAAGAAGTCTATGTCTGAAGATATCTATGTAGCCTACTGCAGTGGTTGATTTTATGTGTCAATTTGGCTGGGCCATTTAGGTGCCCAGATATTTGGTCAAATATTATTATGAACATTTCTATGATAGAATTTTTACATTCCTATGAGAGATTAACATTTCAATTGGTAGACTTTGAGTAAAGCAGACTGTCCTCCTTAATGCAGGTGAGCCTTATTCAATCATTCGTAGGCCTGAAGAGAACAAAAACATTAGTCTTTCCAAAGCCTTAGAAAATCCCATAGCTGACTGCCTTTAGACTGGAAACATACCACTCCTGGGTCTGTAACCTGCAGGCGCATCCTGCAGATTTTGGTTTGCCAGCCTCCATGATGACATTAGTCAATTTCTTATAATAAATCTCTTTGATAACATCCTATTGGTTCTGCTTGTCTGGAGAATCATGACTGTCATACTCAATTATATACTGTGGAAAGCCAATTTTTACTGTCACTTTATAATAACTGATTAATGTTGTCAGCTATGAATTTTAGTCAGTAAAAGCTTTCTTCTAACACTTGTGACTAATGCACAAGCTTTGGATTTGAAATAGTTTTGTCGAAAGTGAAAAGTCAATATAAACTATCACTGTCTAATATATTTGAATACACTATAATTATACAGAGAAAATGAATTAAGATTCTATCAATTAGTAAAAGCCAAGGTAATTGAGTTGATTTTGAGGTAGCAACATAGGGAGTAAGTGAAAAGTATGCATGACATGAACTTTAACAGGCTCTTTGGACCATGTCGGTGAGAGAATGATTATGTCACTAATAGAGAGGGAGAACGGTTTAGTGCCAAGTATGTGCTTACAGTGATGATGAGAAATTTGAGGACATTATTTAGTAGACCTTTAAAGAATTAATATTGGAGGTTTTTTGAAAAAAAAATTGGGAGAAAGGGGAGAAAGTCAGAGAAAATACCAGCAATTAAGAGGGCATTGAAGCCACCAGATTGTATGAAATTTGCACAGAATAAATGCAGGGAAGAGCAAAGCTGAAGATGAATGCTTAAGGAATTATTCCAATCTGGTGGTAAGAGAAGAAATAGAAACCAGTAAAAGTAACAAAACATGCATTTAGAAATTAAGAAAAGTAGGAATATTTTATTGTACAGGATTAGAATTTAGAAACTAATTTTCACTATTTCAGAATTTATCTAAAGTAAACACAAACAAATCCATTTTCTGACTCTTCTTCCTTTAACTCCTTCATTATCCATTGTTCAAAATAATATGAACAAATTCCAGTATAAATAATATTGAAGTTTCCTGTGAAATAGAATTTTCTTGGGAGACAGCCCAGAAATAAATTCCTTGAGTAGAGGTTTCACCATATATATGGTACTTCTAAAGATTATTTGCAATTAGATTGGCAATGACAAATTGCCTACTGTAATAACAGCTTGATTTTATAGAATTATTATCTGGAAAATTAATTTTTATTGAAAACAATTTACCTAAATTGTGAAAGTAGGAAGATTCTCCCATAAGAGTTTATATTTGCTCTCTCTACTTATTAGTAATTATTTCCACAGTTTTCTTTTGGCCAGGGACTTTCTCTGCTCTATATTTTCCTCATGCATACAGAATTATTTCTATAAATAGGAAATACAGCATTCCTTTGCATTTAATCTTCAGTTATAAATATAACTAAGTTACTGCAAGACACATATATCTGTATCTCATTTGGGAAAAAAATGATATATGCCAGAAAGTTTATTGGAAATAAAGAGGAAGTGTTTTCAATTCACATGAAAAGAATAAAATTCAGAATGATGTCACTTCCTGACAGCTTTTCCCATTTACAATCTTCCTTCAAGGAACAAAAGCTATACATCCTTTTAAAACACATTTTTCCTCTGTTATTTGGCAAGTAAGAGGAGTGGTGAAATCCCAAATCCAAAATTCTCTCTAAACTGAAGACCGTCTCTTAGATTAAGTATTTAATATGTGTAGTGTTCACCTAAAAGCCCCTCTAAAATTGAGGTCTTGACAGATTCCTTGCTGTGTCTTCCAGATGGAAATGTACTGTTAAAATTCTCATGTAGCAAGAATACATTTAAAATTACATATCTGATTCATTGCAACAGTTTACAACTAAAATCTAAGAGTTGCCAATGACAACTGAGATAGTCCTTTATAATAGGTTAAGATTTGTAAGTTTTGTGGATGTTCCCTATATGATATATGTATTTTGTAAGAATTCCACAAGAATGTATATTTAATATACTGTATTTTGTCATTTATCTTAATATTCATTATCATTCTGTATGTGAATGGAAAGATGATGTTGATGATCAAAGAGTCAAACTCTGGTTTTTATTTATTTATTTATTTATTTATTTATTTATTTATTTTTGTGTGTTGGAGTCTCACTCTGTTGCCCAGACTGGATGCAGTGGCCGTTCCGGCCACTGCAGCCTCGACCTTGGGCTCCGGCGATCCTTCCGCCTCAGCCTGCCAAGTAGCTGGAACTACAGGCGCGCGCTACCACGCCCGGCTGATTTTTTATTTATTGTAGAGATGAGGTCTCACCAAGTTGCCCAGGCAGGTCTCGATTGTGTTATTTTCTATATTGCTTTATTTTCAATAAGACAGAAAAAACTGCAAATATATTAACTTGCTATTTCATTACTAACATATATTCTGAGAAATGTATAAGTCTTGGCGTTTTAATATCATTTGAGATGCAATAACAAATATTTTACCAGCCCAACTGTCATTCTTTTTTAAAATTTTTATATCATTAATTAAATTACCTTAAAATTCAAGCTTTTAGACACCCGGTTTACATGTGTTCATAAATTGAAAGACGCCTTAAGTTCTTTCTGGATATATCTAACATACACAAGCCAAATCAAGAATATAGCTTACAAAAGTAATAAAAAAATTATTTTTACTTTTACTTGTTACCAGATATTTATAGTATCATATATTTTATATTAGAAAAAAAATCATTGATACTTTTACTTAAACATATAGATAATGTTGAACTATTTATGAAACGGTTGTGATATATTCGGTTTAATCAAAAGTGCTACACTTTTATAAGGTTAAATCTTTTTATACCTGGAAGTGTGAAGTGGTATTGTGAGAAAAGATGAGAGCTACATAAAGATAAACCAAAAGCTGGGCTCAGTGGCTCAGCCTGTAATCCCGTGCTTTGGGAGGCTGAGGTGAGTGCATTGCAAGTTAATATATTTGCAGTTTTTCTGTCTTATTGAAAATAAAGCAATATAGAAAAGAATACAATATAGTATTGTATAAAAATAACCCACAAAAGATTTCAGGGAAGAATCACAATCAAGCTGGCCTATGAAAATAAGTAAACAGAAAATGAAGACATATTTCATTTATACCTCTTTTACTGTGAGATGGTCACAGCAAAGATGACGTACATTGATTTCAAAAAACACTGAAGAAATCAGATTCAAAATGTATAAATGTAATGCTCTCTCTAAAAGTATATTGTATTGAGACATAGTCCTTGTTTTCTACTATGAAGCTACTTCATTGGCATAGTTTAAGCTTAATATGGGCACATTTGACTGAGATTGGAAAGAAACACAAACTAGAATTTGAAAGCACATTTATTGTGTTGTATGCATTGTCTGGAATTAGAAGCCACTTGCTTCATTTCACTGACATAGTATATCACATTTAAAGTATGACCATTTTATTTAAATAACATTTTTAACTTTTCTAAAATATCAGATTGCCATTATCATTCACAACAAAATGACAGTTTCAGTGTTCATTTATTTATGAGAACATTACTACAGAACTGTCTGAAAGAATGTTTTTCTACTTCTTACTAAATAGTTCCCTTGTATATGTGATTCTTTAATAAACTCTTTAGATATTTATAATTCAACCCCGGCTTGCTAAACTTTGTAAGGCTATATTATACAGCATCCATCAAATTTTACTAAATGTTCAAAACAGAACCCATTAAGTCCCTTCTGAAAGCATCGCATGGTATTGAGAGCCCCGACTCTGAAGTCGCACAGCTTGGATTCAAATCATTTAATAGTATGGTGACTTGGAACACATTATTCAAATCCTCTGCTTTTAGTTTTTCACCACAAAAAAAGCTTTAGCAGCAGCAAGATCATAAGAATGAAAGGAGTTAATCTACATAAAGCCCTTAGAAAAATACTTAGTACATAACATATAGGAAACTCTCAATATGCATTGGTTGGGATTACTATCACCAACACTCTTTTCCTTCATTGTGCCATAATCTCTAGGGAGCTACTACTCGATGTTTATGACATCTTTCTGTCGCTTTTATATTCAGATCTCTTTTTACTGCCAACCTCTGTCATATCCATTGTGCTGCTGTTCCCAATTTTACCGTCCAGGCTTGACTTTTCTGACCTAGTAAAATTACCATCTGACTCTTCACCATGCCTCAAGTTTGTCTTCCACTGGTTAAAATATATACCTCTCTTCCTAAAATAACTTTGGAAATGCGATCTTCCTCCTCCAAAGACTTTAGTTTCTGAATTAAGGTCTATACTATAGGTTGATATTTAGGACATCCTACGATCTGGAACAAAACTCTCAATTTTACCATGTCTATAGCCTATTGATAAACTGAATTTTTATTATTTTCTGTTTTTAAACACAGCTTGAATATGTGTGCCCCTTAGAAATATGATGACTTTCTCGCCAAATACTCTCCTCTAGATCAAATGACACAGCATTTTCAAGATCCTCCTGATTCCCTCAGTTACGTACTGGGGGTGTGAAAAAAATATACATTTTTTAGAGATCTTAAGAGATGTTCTCCATAATCAGAAGTGTTTGGACACTGATGGTAACTACTTTGAGCACTTCTTGTAATTGCAGAAGTCAAATGTGACTTGTATTCATATTATTGAGCATTACAATTTTAATATTTCTATGAACTATCTTTCTCTGAGTGTTCCCTTTAGGATGTATCTTATGCTTATTTTAGGTTGAAGATATTTGCACGCCCTCTTCATATCAATATGTTAAAATAATTTTGATATGTATACTGTCTTCAAAAATGCATATTAATTTAACTAATGAATGAATAATAGTGCATTTTATAACTTATAAAATAATCCCACAATAAAATGTTTGTTGGAATTTTTTTCTGTACTATCTGATCACCAGGTGAAAACAGTAGCAACAGCAATGGATGCTTGTATACATACTAATTACATAAAATGATAGTTTAAAATTAGGATGTAATTGATATAATATACACATAAATTAAACCCTGATAATTTAAAGAAAGTTTTATTTCATGTTATGTAATTTAGACACCAGTTATCGTCACTATTTATCTAATTTATCTGAAGAAAAAGCACATGAGGCATAGGAATATCTCCTTCCTGCTACAGGAGAAGCAATCAAGAAACAAATTTTGTTCTTATGAAAGACTTAATGAGGAATAAGACAGAGGATAGAAATCCCTAATCTGACTTTCAAACAAAAGCTTCCTCTAAAAATAATGAAGTAATTTCCTCTCCTTTCTTGGCAATGCCATCTCAGACTCTAAGAATTTCCTATTCACTCCTTGACCTTTTAAATGAGGTCATCACCAAAGGATCTATCTTATTTCAAGAGTAACTGCAGACTTCAGAGATCTTAAAGAATTTCAGTATATAGACCTTGTTAGATCCTGCTCTTTTGAAGGGGAAGAGTAAGCAAAAGTTATTTGCCAAATAAATCACTTTCTAATAAGTTTCAGAGTACTTGAGTGTTTCATTCACATATAGCTGTGCTGTATAGAACTGAACACTACAATTGTAATATTTCAATGTACTTCCTAATTGCTTATATCCTGAAAAAATATTTTAGTATTGAGGATTGTCACTTGATAAGGCTATATCTCTTTTAGAAACCTAGATTATAAAAGCAAAATAAATGTTGAGCTGAAAAAACATAAACTTCTGTCATATAAAACATGTCAATTTGAGTCACTACATAGCTTTACCTAATTCAAATAAGACATTGTTTTTATGTAAATTATATATGTTTGTAAAATTTTTTTGAAAGTTTTGAAAATATATACATCATGTGATAATATATAGTACCCATAAGAGTAGCAATCGTGCTGAAATTTCTACTGTCATTTATCTTTTGAATAATTTATATCTAATTTATGATGTCCAAGGTTTAGCTAAAGAACTATATTTGCCACATAAAACACAGCAAATAAGATAAATATACAAATAAATGATGAAATATAAGGTTTTCCATTTATGAAAATAATAACTGCAAAGGTTTTAAATTACGAAAATGAGTTGAAAATGATAATTATTTTTATTTTTAATTTTTTAAAATTTTTTTATTTTAAAGATGTGGGATACAATTCTAGGTTAGGTATATAAGTCTTCATTATGCAGAGACCCTTGTTGATGCGGTGTGCTTTCCCCTACCCTGGCAGATTCCAACTACTACCAATCCCACCCTCTTCCTCCCCTGACAGTTTCCCACTACTGCCAATCCTTTTCTTATAGTATTACAATAATTGTTCAAGGTCTACTTATGAGTGATAACACATGGTACTCAGTTTTTTGTTTCTATGGTAGATCACTCAGTATTATAGACTCTGAGTCCATCTAAGTTGCTGTAAAGTTCATAATTTCGTCCTTCTTTGTGGCTGCGTAATATTCTATCATGTATATATACCACATTTTTAAAAATTATAATTATTTTTAAGTTACATCTGTTTTCTTTGTTCTGATATTAAATCGGAGCTACTCTAAACATGATTGTTATGTGATTGACTAATATTTTAAAATGACAAATACTGAATGGCCTAATAAATATTTCTGGAGCCATCTTAGTTTAAGGTTTTTCAGAAGTAGAAACTGAACCCAGGAGTTTGAACATGTGATTAAATAAGGACGTTTTGGAAAAAAAATAAAATAAAATAAAACACTTGGAAAGTGTAGGAAGCACAACAGGAAGAAGGGAGTCCAGCAAAACTATGATTTCAAGTGGAATATCAGCTTCAGCTTGACTCAGTGGGGCACTCTGGAGAGTAAATTGAACCTTGCAGTGTGTCCCATAGAGGGAGAGGACTGAATTGTTGTATCACACTCATCATTCATGACCTATGGGTCAACCCTGTGGACACAGCTGTCCATATACAACTCTGCTCTAAGATGAGCAACACTTTAAACTTGCCACAGCCAGTCTTTAGCAGCAAAGTGCATAGACTCTAAGGAAGGGGCACACCATTCCTAGAAAGGCTTTTTGGAAAGGACACCAACATTGTCTACCCTCAGAGGCACGTTTAATTATAATCTACAGTACTAAGAATTTAATAATATTGTCGCAGATACCACCAGCCACTTGTCCCAAAACCATTCACCACTGGCCCCACAACTACTAGCACCACCACTATTATCTCTATTACGTTTTGCTGACAACGCCTGACATCATTACCCTTACACTATACACTTTCAAGAAAATCTAGTAGGATAATGATTGGTTTTAGTCAACCATATAAATGGCTTTTTCCTTGACAAAGGTTGTTTTAAACATTGGCAAAACACCTAATCTTAACTGCTGATATTTAATAGAAAAGATATTCAGATGTTCTTGCCTAATGAAAAAACAGCTGCACAGAAAGAAATATCCTTCTTCACTGTCTGCATGCAATGTCAAGAAATACTTTTGCTGCTATTGTGAGCAGCAACAATAAATAAAGTTTGAGGATGACAAAAAAAAAAAAAGGAAAGTCACAGAGGTTTGTATGGAATTGCTGGATAACTTTAACTTCCCCAGATCCGAACTTCAAATCAGGTAAGAAAATAAAAGTAAGAAACTGTCAATTGTTGCTTCTTTTAACTTCAGTAAACACATTTTAATTAATACATTAGCTATCAAGCTGTTAGCCTTTATAGATAACCTATAATGTGCCAGCTACATTTCTAAGTACTTTATGTATATTAATTCATATAGCAATGTCGGTACTATTGGAAGAGAACATATCACACAGCTACCAACAAATATCATTATTGTCATTTATAATTGGTGTTCTTCAATCTTGTTGAAAAGATTGTATTCACGTAGTGATGCTCACCCAATTTTCTATACATTACCACCACTTCTACCAGCGAAACTATAGTGAAGAACAGAGAACTTTGTTCGTGTCTTTTAATCTAAGAAATATAAAGCTATCTTAGTAGAATCACCAAATAATATTTCCTCATCATTTGCTTAGTAATAGTCCTTTCCTCAAAAAAATGTTTTACTCATAAGAATTCAAAATTAATACTTGCAAACATGTATACAATTTTTGATGCTCTATATATTTCCAGGAAATATTAGCTGAACACTACCCAGGAGATTTTTCAAGCCATATCAAACACAATAGATATGCTTGCAAAATAAAAGTCCCAAATGGAAAATTTATTGTATTTGTATATGTAAGATATATGTATAAAATTTATAATTTAATAAGTTCTATATGCTTTTTTTACTGCATGCCCTTTATTACATAGGATATGTTAAATCATAGGCTATACTATTTCATTTAAGAATGTTGCCATCTCCAAAATAGTTGGTGGTTATAGTTAAAGCTTGGTTTAGTTCAATTAAGTACATAGAAATCTTTGACAAGTAATTGTTGCAAGATTTCATGAATAAATTATTCAATATTATGTCTTTGCCTTCTATTATACTTCCCTATTTATTTTTATTAGTATCCCAGAGTTATCAAGAACACATAAAGTTGAAATATGAGAAGTCTTGGGAGAAACTTCATGTGTAACTACCTAACCACCTCTCTGCGTACTACCTGACACAAGTAATTAAAAACAATCAGAGAGCTCATACTTTAATCAAAGATAGATGAAGAATAGGAGAATAGGAGAATAAGGTTAACTTTACGAAAACCAAGAGTGTTTTATTTTAATCATCTTTAGCCATATGACCTTAAAAATGAATTAATCTCTCTGAGATTTGAAGTAAATATCTGTCTATTTTGATTGATAATTAAAAATGTTTATCTCGACTTTTTGTCAACATTCATATAAATTTTATTCAAGATATTTTTTAAAAACTTGTAGGAATTTTCAAAGAAAACAGTGTTCCCAAGGTAGTAGAGAACAGTTTTCCTGCTGAGTACTGCATCCATGAGAGAGTGAAAGGGGTTGAAGAGAGTTGAGTATACTGGTATAACTGACACTAGAGTGTGAATGGGATGTGGGGAAAGATGCGCAAAGAATCACTTTAAACACGAAAGTCAAATCTTGCACAATCTTGTATGAAATAATAATAATAGATAATAATGGCTGATCTATATAAACTTCAAATGCCAAAAACAAAGTGTTGCTTCCTGGAAAATTATTTTCAGTCTAGGATTTGGGAGTGAAGGTATGGGAATAGGAAATGCAACATATTCATTTGAAAATGTGCAGTGGCTCATGTTTGTAGAGCCAATGCTTTGGGAGGCCAGCGTGAAAGGATCGCTTGAGGCCAGGGGTTTGAGATTAGCCAGGGCAACATAGTAAGATCCAGTCTCTACCGAAAAAATAAATAAATCAAAAATTTAGAAAAGAATCCAAAAAAATACATTGAGGAACAGAATGAGAAATTAACTTGAAAATGTAGGATGAGACTAGAGATTTGTAATTACCACTTTAATTGCAGAAAGTAAGTTAATCATCATTCTTATTTGACAAATGAGGAAACCAAGTCTTCCAAGGTCAAAATAATTTTGTCAGGAAACTGTGTAACAATCAAGTCACAGTATGGGATTTTGCCAACTTAAGGTTTGCTTCTTCCCACTTGCTGTACTATGTTATGAAAATAAATTTTTAAACAAGTGACAATCATTTGAGCATTTAAAATAGTAAGGGTGATAATCACATACATGCACACACACACACACACACACACACATTGAGAGAGAGAGAGAGAGAGAGAGAGAGAGAGAGAGATTTCCTCACCTGAAATTGTCCTGGAAAGAAAAGATAAGGATCTGATTGAATATAGAGTTATTTCCCTTTAATATCAGAGGCTATATTAACCTTGGAAGCATTACTTTCTGTAATAATGAAATATCGTCATTATTAAGGGTTTATAAGGTATATATGAATACATCACATGATTATTTTCAAAGATAACTCATGCCAGTGAAAAGATGTGGAAAGACAAATAGGCCAAGATTTTAAAGTTTATATTTTTAAATGTATGAAGCAACCAATTTATTTTGATATAATCAGTGGTGAAAGTAATGCCATCAAGCATTAGTGGAGGCTTTTAACTAGAATCATGTGCTATGTAAAGCTGTTGGACAGAGTTTAAAGGATCAGAATGTTGGAGGATATAAAAAAAATGGCAAGTGCCCAGTTGCTTTTGTAAGGGATTTTAAATTAAAGCAGCAAACCTTTTAAAGCATCACACAATGGGTAGGATGAAAATGAAAGCTAATTAACCTGAATTCTTTTTTAGTTGTACAGCTTTGCAATAATCTTCCATGGAGTTCATGACCAGAGGATTACTAGACTTTGAGAAGAATTTGGGGTAGGGGTCAAAGTGGGAGCCAACGCACCCATCTGAAACAACCGGCTGCCCTGGTATTTCTGAGCCAGATGTTCACATCTGGTTTAGAGCTGGAACTAGGTATAAAATCAGGTACTGCATATATCAGTATATGTTAAAAAGATGTGTATGTATATGTATGTGTGTCTGTGTGTGTGTGTTATAAGAAGGGGAAATATGTGTTTTAATCATATTAGAGAAGAGTTTGACAGCATGTTTCAAAAACCTTATCAATTGACACTGTTTAACCCAAAATTTCTATTCTTACCAATTTATACTGAAAACATTATTAACAAGAAATGTAAATATTTAATATATACTTTTTATGGACATATTAGTTGTAATAATAAAATATTCCAGTAACTTTAATTTTCAATAGTAGAGATATGGTGAAACACGTCACGGAATATTTATAAAATGGAATGTGTGCACCTTGAAAAGTCATGCAGTGGAAGAATATTTAGTGAAATAGGCATAGAATAACAATAAAGTAATTATAACTAATCACATGTACTAATTGAAAGCATATAAACATAATTAAGTAATGTATATACAAATTATATATGTATGTGTAAAGAGACTGATAAGAAACATATCAAAGTGTTTAGGCTTTATCACCTAAACGGTGAAGGTATATTTGCTTTTTTTGTTTACTTTACGCTATTAGAATTTTCCTCATTTTGTATAAAATACATTTATTTTTCTATTTTACTAAAAATATTGCTTTGGGATATCAATAATTGGAGAAAACAGTTACATTATCAATGAGTAAAAAAAAAAAAGGAGTAAACATGAAAGAAATGCATTATAATGAAGCCTAAAACTAAGCCCTTATTATTCATTGAGGGATATCAGCAGGCTCATTACATTTCCTTAGGCAGAAAATGTGTCAGTCTGAGTCTCTTTTTCTCTGTGCTTTTATTAAAATATTCTCTTTGATGCCCTTTTATAAAATATCAATTTTTAAAAATAAAGTTGTGTACATTTTTATATGTTGGCACTTCATATTTCTAACTCTAATGCCAAAGTGGACACAGACTGGGACCTGCTTAAGCAGATAATTTGAGTCTCACATTGTGAATCCAATTTTTCATTCCCATTAAATAATATTTTGGAATGATCCTTATCAACAATGTATAACTGCATTTTTTACCACATGCTCTTTACACTTAAAAATATTTTAAATTAATAACATAAATACTTATTAAAATAATTTCAAAAATTCAGATGTTTTTAACTAATAAATATTCTATCAGTGAGAAATAAATCTTGTTATTATTTTGTGGAAGAAAAGTGAAATAGAAAAAGAAATCCAAAATGGTGATAACTTTGGTTTTAAGAATGATGAGGGTTCAAGCCTATAATCCCAGCACTTTGGGAGGCCGAGGTGAGAGGATTGACTGAGCTCACGGGTTCAAGACCAGCCTGGGCAACATGTATGAGACTGTGTCTCTACAATAAATCAAAAAATTAGTCAGTCGTGGTAGCACGTGCCTGTAGTTCTGGCTACTTGGAAGTCTGAGGTGGAAGGATCGCGGAGCCCAGCAGGTTGAGGCTGTGGTGGCCAGAAGCACGCCACTGCACTCCAACTGGAGCGACTGAGTGAGACTCCAAATAAAAAAAAAAAGAGAGGGAGAGAGAGTGCATGAGAATGTGTGTGAAGGAAAGGGGGAGAATAGAGAGTGAAAAGAGAGAGGGAAGTAGGCATGGAGGGAAGGAGGGAGGGAGACAAAAAAGGAGGAAGGGAAAGAGAAGAAACAGAGAGAAGAGAAAGGAGAGAGATGCCTCTTTGGTGGTGGATTATTTAATAAACTACCTCTCTTAGAAATGCATAATATGCTCAGTTGAATACACAGACAATAAGAAGCACCCAGTGGAGCACAATAGTCAATGTACTCTAACCTCACTTCTCTATCTGATGGCTCCATGAGTCCTCAGAAAGAGAAGACCAAAAAAAAGGAAATCTCCCCTAAATCCCTTTAGTGATTTATGAGTGAAGGCAGAGGTGACAGGATAGGGGACTGGGAGGTGCTGAAGTCAAATCTGGTCTTTGCTGTATGCCACATCTTTCCAAGCATTTATGTGAGAGCTAGGGACACTTTAAAGGAGCAGGGACTTCTTTTGAATGTGATATTACCCTTCTCTTTCCTCCTTTAAAAATTTCTTATTGTGGTAAATGGTTGCATTCAACTTAACCTTGTATTTGATATAACTAAAAATATGACAACTGGTAATGCAAGCATATATCAAAATATAGACTGTTTTCTCATGTTTACTCTTTAGTTATGGCACAGTGATGCTAAAATGAGAGTTGATTTATAAGTCAATAATTATTGATTAAATAAATAATTTGATAATTTTGATTTAATTGCTATTGTATGTATATGCATACATATATATGTATATGTATGCATACATATATAGATACACATGCATAAATTCACATATGTGTGTATGCTTATATTCTTTATAGGTGCACATAAACATATACCAAAAACTTATGAATGATACTTACATCATGGCTATGTATATGAAATAAAAATCAAGCGGATACTTCAATTTGGATATACAAGGTAAATATTTGATTGTTAGTGTACTTTGATATTTGAACCCATTTAAACTAAAACATTACAAAGGATTGACCTAAGATCATATACTGGTTAAAAAACCAAGGCTGCCGTTTTGCCATAGTGTCTTAATTATTTGAACTTGACTCAAAATTAATGTTTTAAGAGTAAGTTATGTGCATACACACACACATACAAACACAAAATGCACAAGTTGAAAATTGAATGACTTTATGCCTTAGAGAAAACAAATAAGCATACTAAAGCTTTTTTTTACTTTATTCATACCTAAATATTTTAAACTCTTTATTCATCTGTTTACTTGGAAATAGTATATTGCTTCAGCAATCATACAAAAAAAATTGTAAACAATCACCCAAACATGGATGAAAAATAGTAATTCTTTGACAAATTTTAACTGCAATTTACAATTATTTTCATTGGATTATTTCTTTAAAATTAATATAAAAATAATATCTTTTTGATAAAGCATTGTATAATTATAATGATTGAAGAAAAACATTTACATTACTCAGAGTATTAATAAATAAAATACAAAGTTTTATGAGAGTTGATATAAAATAAGAGGCAGAATGTTATAGTTTTATTATATCTTTTACCTTCTGCTTACTTAATCTATAGCATCACCATAAATATTATAGCTTTCCTGGATGTTACTACCAGCCATACCTCACATAAGCAAGAAAGTATCATAAAGCAAATTAGACATATTTATGTTTTAACCAGACAAGTTCTGAATGTTGAATTGACAAGATAGCATGAGTCTTCAGGAAGCAAAAGTAAAATAGCATTATTCATAAATTTTTATCCCTATAGAAACATAATAGGATTCTATCAATTTACCTTTATAACTTTTTAAAAGGACTTACTGATTTAGAATGTTTTTACTGATATATGCTACCTTAAAAGACTATCCAGATACTATTGAGTTCCTATATATACCGTTACTTAGGTCAGTGGTCTTCAAACTGGAGTATTGGCCTGTCTATTCCAGTCTCTAAGGGACTCGTTGAGATGGACATTAAAGGGATCCTTCTTCGGATCCCCAGCTTTCACAAAACTTTTTTCCAAAGGCACCTGCTCTGTGAGTGCATGCTCTTCTTTCTCACATGCCCTTGCACAATGACATTTCACCCATTTTCAAGAGGCAGGCATTGCTTTCACACATGCTGTTTCTGTGATCCTGGAATGTACAAACTCTGGATTGACCAACGAAAGGGACAATATACAAGATTGGTAGAGATGTTGAGAATTGAATGACTCAAATGATCAAGATTTTTTTTTTCCTTTGGCTCAAGCAATTTCCAATCTTTGTGAAAAATTGAAGGTTTAAAATGATTCTGGATAACTTTGTGAATGAATTTTGGCAAGAAACTCTTAAGAAGACCAAATAATTTATTATCTTAACATGCTGCTTCTGTGTGCTTTTGCTTATGTGGACAACTATAAAAACTAAAACATATAAAGAGAATTGATGCTGAATTTGGTTCCCATTTTAACAATAAGTAATATATATTTGTAGATAAACTTGTCAAAAATGCATTTCTGTTACTTTTTAAAATATATGTTTTCAAAATTCATACCCATTATTAAATTTATATATAATATGTTTAAGTTTTTTAAAAGTCTTATATTCAGGTTGTTTGAATTAACTACATGACACTAAATATTCTAATGATAAGAAAATCCAGAAGAAATTTGCCTTAGAAAATAAGTTAACACTTATTTATATTTCTACAATATTATATTCATATTTTTATATGCAGAAAATTATAACAAGTTCAATACATAATCCTATGCTGTAGAATAAATTATTTGTGGAAGTGAAATAGAATTATGTGCCCAAATAGTAAAAGAAATGGAACAATGAAAGATTGTCAACTGCTAAGGAAGAATGTGTTCATGAATATTTTTAGGTGAATGATGCTAGGAATCCAATTGCCATTGTATTTTTTATTTCATAAACATTGTTAAAATTGCTAGAATAATTTTATTTCAAAATATCTCTATTATAACATGCCAAAGATTGTACACCATTTACAACTATTGCGACAACAAAAAATTAACTGTCAAACTAAAACTTTTAAGATTTCCTAGTATTTGAAAATTCTTTAAAAGGATATTGAAGGAAAAAAAAGCACTGTCTTGGAACACATGTATTATTATAACTATCTGCCTCTCGTTTCGTGAGTCCATTGGGAAAAGCTTTCAAGTATTCTTATTTACGGACCCATGTTTTAACTGAGAGGTAGTATTATAGTTCTCATTTAATGTCTGAGTATTGAATAAATATAGTGTCACATTTAAGAGTGAAGATGATAGGATTTGTCCTCAGAAGATCCAGATATCTCAACATCCAAGACAAACTATAGGCAGATTTTTTTTTTCATTTTTCCAACACTTTGGTATTCATTTGTAAAATTAGATGCATCACTAGTGCCTACCTCAGAGTAGCTAGATGTCAGCAAGAATAAGAAAATATAGAGCCTGATGGACTATGTTAAAAATTATGGATTTTATTATCTGAAAAAAATGTCTCAATCAAATAGTGTTTCTAAATGTCTAAAGAATGTTTCAAGCATAAATACTAGTCTGTCTTGGAAAGTAGGAATATTAGTGAGGAGACCAATTAACAGGCCATCACAACTATACAGGTAGGAGGATAAGTATGGCTTGCACTAGAAAGGTGGCTACAGAGAAGGAGAAAAATGAATAGAGTCAAGAGCAATTGGCAGAAAAAGTCTCAGAATACCTTGACGAGTTAAAAGGAAGATGATGTATAGACAGAATTTTGGCCTGAGGAGCTGAGTAGGTGGTAATATCATATAACAAGAGGTGGATTATTGAAGAATACAGGATAATCATGTTTACACATAAAAATCATGTTTATGACTTTGGTTAGGTTGAGTTGAGCTAACCTTTGAGACTGGAAGTGAATGTGAAGCCAAAATATTTTAGTGGAAGCTGGCAGCCATTCCCAGGGAACATAGAGAGCTTACATTAATAACTAGTATAGCATATCTGAGATTCTAAGAGTCTCCCTTGGTTGAGCAGTTGAAACAAACAAGCACATTTTTATTGTTCACTGAAGCTTGATAATAGAAGATTTGAGTTTATACCTGAATTGCACCTCCCACCCAAAAATCTAGTAACTTTTGTGTTTGTCAGTGAAAGTGAAACATGAATTCTTAGAGTTAAAACAAACTAATAGAAAAATTGTGATATAACCTGCGATATCACAAGTTAGTGTATATGGATGTGAATGAGTGTGGACTGATAGGAGCTAGAAGGTGAAAGGTACTGGTATCTGTGTAAAAGGACTTTCAATCATTTCAATTGAAAGAAAGACCAGAGAAAGGCTTGGAGTTATATTCCTGTCCTCTGACATTACCTTGAATGGTTAATTGCCCTTCCATTCATTATAGAAGTCCTAAGCAAGAGGCCAGGTTTACCCAAAGATACCGAATAAAAATAGACCAGCATAAGAACATTCATGTGATAAGAAGCTGATATAAAGTCACATCAGAATGTTGAGTTTCCTTTCTGTGAGTTTTCCTTTCCAGTCTCTCACCTTTTCAATCTCAAAAATGATGAGGGAAAAGAAAAGTAAGAAGATGGTTTTCTCTCTCAGGCTAGTTCCAGGAAGGAAACACTTGAAATATTTATGTGGGGAGTCATCTCTGATGTGCTATCTAGCAAATAGCAAGAAAAACAGAGTCAGGTGGAGAAATAAAGTGAATGGCATTGCAGTTGCCACAACAATGTTGACAGTCCCACAGGGCATTCTAGAACTGAGGTAGCCCAGAGATATCTCTAATTGAGATTAAGGAGTCAGACCTTTGAGTGTTGCATTGACCAGTCAGTGGATGCCAATCACTGGAGACAGGGAAAGAGGTGTGGCATCTCACCTAGTTGAGAGTGATTACTGGCAAGGGATACAGGCAACACTGCTAGAGGCAAGGAAAATAATCTCCCCAATCCTGAAGGGTGATATATACAGCAACCAACAATAAGCACTACATTTTTTTTAGGTTACCACTCCCTTTCAAAGAATTTAAGGTGAATATTTTGGCCAGAATAGCTGCTTGGTTGCTTGGTGATAAGACAACAAAAGAGAAGTATTCCTGGTGGATGAACTCTTTGCCCTGGGTTTAATCTCTCTTTCTCTCTCTCTCTCTCTCTCTCTCTCACTCCCCTCTTCCCTTCCTCTCTGTCTCTCTCAATTAATTCTTAGCATGCAAATTAGGACTGAGATTCCTATCTTACCCAATACATATTAACAGATAAGATATTTAATGCCACCAGAAGACATAAGCTTTCATGGTCAAGCAAACTCTTTCTGTAAAAAGGTGGTGGATAGTATATATTTTAGACTTTGCAGTTCCTAGAGTCTGTGTCCCAACTACTCAACTCTGATATTGTTCATGAAATTAGCCATAAATAATACCCACAAAAATTAATAACATAGATGATAAGACATGCAGTGGCTCATACCTGTGTTCCAATGAAGAACTTTATTTACACATAGAGGTGGCAGGCTAATTGGTCTGTGATCATAATTTTCCTATTTCTGAACTAGAATCTAAGAAAGATAATTACTATTTAAAAAAAGTAAATGAAGTGATACACTATACATCGTCAAAAGTAGAAATGTTGGAAAAGTCCAGTTTTTTTATAAAACATAATTTTCAAGATTAAAAAATTAGCAAAATAAATCAAGAAAATGATTTGTTTCATAAGAACAAGGACTTAGAAAATAAAAAGTCAAATTATTTTATATGAATTAAATAAGAGCTTAAATAAAGAATCACTAGGTGGAAAAAAATGACAGAGTAAATATAGTCTAAGTATAACAAAAGCACTAGAATATCAGATGGATTCTTTCTGAAAAACTGTGGAAAGGAAAAAGATAAAACAATTGCAGACACAAAAGAATAGATATTGCCAACTAGTATAATTGGTGATATTTTGGTAGCAGAAAAGAGAAGAGAGATAAAAAATTCAATGAAGAGAAAAAAAGTTTGAAGAAATAATACTACATATTCTTTAATTAAAGGAAAAAGAAAAGACTACAAATTGAAAGTATTTATAAAAGCCAAGGAGGTACGTAAGGAAAGGCCCACACTGGCATATATAAAGGAATTTAAGAGAACAAATTAAAAAGGGAAAAATTTACAGCTTCCAAAAATAACAACCAAAAACGTTTCAGTAATCAAATAGATATCAGACCTCTCAAAAGCAATCAAAATATGTGAAGACAACAATGTAATTTTTGTCACATATTGAGGGAAAAATAATCAGATATACATTTTATGTGCAGCCAAATTATCACTTAATGCCAGTGTATAATAAAATGAGCTAAACATTCAAATACATCTTTTTATTAAAAAAAGGCAAAGAAATTCCAGAGTGTTCAAAACAAGAAGAAAATAATAATAAAATAGAGATAAAGAACATAGTAACAACTGGCAAAAGTGATAAACCTAAATATTTAAATAAATTAATAACGTAGATGACAAGGCATACAGTGAGTGGCTCACGTCTATAATTCGAGCACTTCAGGAGGCCAAGGAAAGAGGATTGCTTGAGGCCAGGAGCTTGAAGTCAGCCGGGGTAACATAGTGAGGCATTGTCTCTATTTAAAAAAAAAGAAAGATTAAAATTGTAATAAGACATTCTGGCGCCCTGACTAAGAAAATGTAGAAAGGAAGAGGCAAATAAATGTATAGAATACTAGAGGTAACTTCCTAAACTACGGAAATAAAAATAAAAATAAAAAGACATCATGCCAAATAATTTACTATGATACAGCATTAGAAAACTTAGATTACTTAAATACATTTTTAGAATATAAATTGACAAATGGCCAAAAAAAAAAAAAAACTTGGAAAAGCAAATAAGAATTAAAGCATTTTAAGTATCAATTAAAAAACAAATTTCCCCTCTCACAGTGTCCCAGGTTTAGATTAATTGTACTTCCAAGATCTACAAAAGTTCAAATAATAGTAAGTTTCTATATTGTGCAAATCATAAATTGTCTTCATTTTTATTTTTAATAATCATGGGGAAACTACTTTCACAACTAAAAGAAGAAATACAATACAGAAATGTATTTAAAAATATAATATACGTGCAAAATACAGAATGAAAGTATAGCTAAATTCATTTGATAGCATAATTATTAAAATTAGAGTGGAATTTCTATAAACAATATAATAATTGATCAACACTATAAAATGTTTCCAATTATTAGAACTACAGCAAGCATTGTATATACAGTAATAGATAAAATTGATTAATAAGAAATATAAGCAAACATTACCCAAAGAGGGTTTACTGTAACATAAAAGAGTATATAATTAGTTAAAAAAAAGAGGCACACTCTGGGATTCCGGCAAGATGGCGACAAGGCAGGTTGGTCTGTGAGAACCTCTGTGAAAGCAAGTGTCTATAAAGACTCTCACTCTTCCCCCGGGGCTGCTGCTTTCACCAAGCCAGCCTGCTTTTCAGCCAGCCATGCAGGCCTGTAAGATGGCAGGCAGCGGTGCTCTGCAGCAGACGTAGCCTCTGCCTCTGCCGTGCCGCCCCCACCTGCGGTGACCCTCAGCTCCTGGCCCCATGTAGCTCCTCCCATGCACTGTACTACTGATGCGGTGGTGGTCAACACCGCCACCACACCCCCACCCTGGGTGAACCTTGGCTCCCACCCTGTGGAGCTTGGGCTCCCCTGCTTGCTGCACTGTCCCAGCCCTGCCTGAGCCACCCAGTACTAAGCCAACCTGCAGCATCCAGCTGTCTTACACTCCACCACCCCTAGCTTGGCCCCTGGCCATAGCAGAACCAGAGATCAGCTGGAGCCCTGAGACCAGGCAGAGACCTGCATTGCCCCGCCCAGCTCTGCCCAGCCCCCAACTTGGGTTCTAAGGCAATAGCATCAAAATGGGAGAAACAGAAGCCCTTCCCCATGCTAGATCAGACAAAGGTCAGATCTGAGGGGCAGACTTAACAGGCAGCAAGCTGAGTGAGCCCAGATCTGATCCACCATCCACAGCAGGCCTGGGAACTGACCCTAGCTGTGAGCAAAGCTATCAGCCTGCAATGAGAGCTAGAGATCAGAGCTGAAAGGACGTTGGACTTAGAGGAACAATCTCAGAGCATGCTTGATTCCCTTGTTTTAATTTTTAAATTTTTATTCTTTGTCTATTACTCGTCTTGTTATCCCTTTTCTCTCTTTTCTTACTGTTGTTGATATCGTTTTCATACTTGCTTTGTTTCTGTTAGTTTACTGTGTTTTCCCCCCTTTGGACCTCATGTTTGTGTAGGGGAATAGTGCATCAATAAGGAGGTTGGTTAGATTGTGTGTCTGTACGATTGTAAGTTTTAGTGTTTTTTTTCTTACTCTTATCTGTCTTTGTGTCTCTTTTCATTTGTGTAGATTTTCCATTTTTCCCCATCTTCTTTAATTCTGTTTTTCAGGGGTGGTGGTTTGCTTTTACTTCTTTTTTCCTCAATCTCCTATTCTTCCTTATGTGATTCTTCTGACTTTGTTCAATTCTGAAGCTGGACTGTAGGTTGGGGGCTATACTTTGTGCAGTTTTGAGATTTAATTGATGGGGGGAGCTGTGATTCAAAATCTATCTGCAGATCCCAGTATACACTGACAGATGTATGGATACACTGGAAACCACTTCCCATTGCCTTGTAATCTGTCCATGCAGTGGGAGTATAGGTTTGCTCTCTGAAACCAAAATGAGGTAAGAAATAAGAAAAGAATAGAAGAGGGTGGGGGAATAGGATGGTGGAGAGAGAGAATAGAAAGAGGGAAAACAAATGTGTTGACTAACAAATGAAAAGAGACACAAAGACAGATAAGAGTAAGAAAAAAAACACTAAAACTTACAATCATACAGACACACAATCTAACCAACCTCCTTATTGATGCACTATTCCCCTACACAAACATGAGGTCCAAAGGGGGGGAAAACACAGTAAACTAACAGAAACAAAGCAAGTATGAAAACGTTATCAACAACAGTAAGAAAAGAGAGAAAAGAGATAACAAGATGAGTAATAGACAAAGAATAAAAATTAAAAAATTAAAACAAGGGAATCAAGCACACTCTGGGATTCCGGCAAGATGGCGACAAGGCAGGTTGGTCTGTGAGAACCTCTGTGAAAGCAAGTGTCTATAAAGACTCTCA
>CAUYQG010217678.1:0-14946 GCA_963574415.1 Tarsius wallacei
TGAGGTGAGTGGATGGCCTGAGCCCGCGGGTTCGAGACCCGCCTGGGCAACTTGGTGAGACCTCATCTCTACAATAAATCAAAAATTAGCCTGGCATGGTAGCGCGCGCCTGTAGTTCCAGCTACTTGGAAGGCTGAGGCAAAAGGATCGCCGGAGCCCAGCAGGTTGAGGCTGCAGTGGCCGGGAGCGGCCACTGCACTCCAGTCTGGGCGACAGAGTGAGACTCCAACTCAAAAAAAAAAAAAAAAAAAAAGACGAATTAGCTCTAAAGATCTTCTCTATAACATCACATCTATGGTCAAAAATTGTCTGTTGCACACTTAAAAACTTGTTCACTTGGATCTTACATTGTGTCCACACCAAAATAAATACAACACAGTAAAATAAGGTGCAAGATAAGATAAAATACAATCTCAACTAAACTAAAATCAATAGAAGAGATGAAGAAAAAATACATAGATGTCTTAGAACTGAAAAATGCATTCACCAAAAAAAACCCCTCAAAACAAAGGTTCAATAACAGACTGGAGGGACAGAGGAAATAACACATGAACTAAAAGTAAAACAATAGAAATTTTCCCTTCTGAAAAACAGAAAATGTAGACTTAAAAAAAAAAAGAGAACATAACTCCAGGAGCTTGTGGGACTACGACCAGAAGATCTAACATTTCTGTTGTGGGTGTCCCGGAGGAAAAGACAAAGAGAGTGGAGCTAAAACACACTCAAAGAATTAAAGGCTGAAAACCTACATGTGTAAGAAAAAAAGTCATAAAATAGCAGTTTTAAAAAGCTGAACAAATTCTAAATAGGAAAACTCAAAGAATTCCACAGCAGTACATGTCATAGTCAAAAAGGAAAAACAACCTTGAAAGCAGCAGGACAGAAAAGGCTCCTCTCTATAGTAAAGAGACAATTTGAATGACAGCAAGTCTCAGCCAAGAATTCCACTGTCACATATAACAAATGGATGAACAGACTAATAATTATATAGTTAAACTCTTTGCTACTAGAAATGGATATTCTTTTTTTTTTTTTTTTTGTGTTGGAGTCTCATTATCTTGCCCAGACTGGAATGCAGTGGCATGCTCTCGGCCACTGCAGCCTCAACCTGCTGGGCTTCAGCGATCCTTCTGCCTCAGCCTTCCAAGTAGCCGGAATTACAGGCGCACACTACCATGCCCAGCTAATTTTTGGTTGATTGTAGAGACGAGGTCTCTCCAAGTTGCCCGGGTGGGTCTTGAACCCATGGGCTCTGGCAATCCACTCACCTGTGCCTCCCAAAGTGCTGGGATTACAGGCTGAGCCACTGAGCCCAGCTGAGAAGAAATGTTTAAGACAATTATAAAAGGTGAAGGTTAAAGGGAACTAAAGGAAGATGAGATTTTTGCATTTTACTCAATCTGATAAAATATCAATACCAGCAGTCTGTGTGATGTTAAGTATATACAAGGTAGTATATACATTACACAAGAGGTATATGAATATACAAGAGATAGACTAAAAAAAATTAAATGAAACAAATTAAAATAAAGAAATGTTTAAGCAACCCATAGGAAGAAATGGAAAAGAAAATATAAGAATAAAAATCAGCAAGAACCAGCAGAAAACAAAAATCAAAATGGCAGACTTAAGCCCTAACATGATAATAACATTAAATGTAAATGGCCTAAACAAACTGATTAAAAGACAGAGAAGCAGAGTGGAACAAAAAATACAATGCAAATATATGCAGTATGTAAGAAAATCATTTAAAATACAATGATTTAGGCATGTTGAAAGTAAAAGGATGGAAGAAGATATATCATGCAAAAAATAAAAGAGGGCAAGAGTAGCCATATTAATATCGGCTAAAATAGATTTCAGAGCAATGAAAATTACCACACACCAAGAGGTACATTATATAATGATAAAAAGGCTCAGTCTACCAAGAATACACAGTAATCCTAAAGTGTATGCATCAAACAACAGAACTGCAAAATCTGTGAAGCCACAGCTAACAGAATTGGGAGGAGAAGTAGACAAATTCACAATTACGGCTGGAAACTGCAACACCCCTCTCTCAGCAATTGAGGCAATAACTAGACAGAAAATTAGCTAAATAGACCTCAGCAGCAGCATTAACCAACAGAATCTAATCAGCATTTATAGAACACTCTATCCACCAAGAGCAAAATATATGCTTATCAAGTACTCACGGAGCATACCCCTAGAGAGGCATGTCATGGTCCTAAAACAAACCTCATACAATTTTTTAAAATTGAAATCACAGAGTGTGTTTTCTCACCCCAATAGAATTAAGCTACAGATTGACTACAAAAAGGGAACAAAATGAGCACACATGTGGGAATGGAACAACACATTTTTAGAGAATCCGTGGGTCAAAGCCAAAGTATCAAGGTATATTTTAAAAATACACTGAACTGGTGGCCTTTCTCTCAAGATGTCCATGCCTGTCAGGCATGCTCTCTTTCGCTCTCTTTCTTTCACTCTCTTTTGCCAATAAATTCCTTTTTAAAACTAAAAAACAACAACAAAAAATACACTTAGCTGAATGAAAACAAAAATACAGCAGCTCAAGATATATGGGATGCAGCTAAAACAGTGTTGAGGGGGATCTTTACCGTGCTACGTACTGACATTGGAAGAGAGGAAGTGTCTGAAAAACAATGAGAGAAGCTTTTTAAACTGCTTAGATATTAATATAGACTTGCTGATATATTCTTATAATCCTATTGTTACTTTATTCTACTACTACTTGTAAATGTGTTTAACTATGAGACAAAATAAGATATTGCCGTTTGTCAAAATGAAGGATACATAAAAGTTTAGTAAACGGGAGCACTTACAATGTAGTAACAGTCGAATAAGGTAACAACTGTTAAATTGCTATTCTAGCTATATTTGCATGTTAGCCACCATTTCCAAATTATTATTAGGTTTCCTTGATTAATTTTTTGTTTGGCTTAAAGAAAGTTTGCCTGTTTAGGGGGGAAAAAAAAGACTCATGAGTATGTTTGTGTGCATGTTAGCCAAAATGGAATTCTTTTTTTGTTGTTTGTTTAAGTAAACTTACCACGTTTATATTTATTGTAATTGCCATAATGAAAAGGTGTACTTTTACTTTCTGGTTTTATATATTCTATTTATCATATCCTTGTCGTTGTGAAAAAAAAGGCATTTTAGATTTGTGCACGTCGCAGACCTCACGTTGATAGCTGTATATGGAATTGACTTATGGCCAGAAGACCTGTTTGTAGTCACGGAGGACCTGAACAAGGGAACGCTGAGACAGAGACAGGAGACTGAATTTGAGAAATATCTGGAAGGCAAGATTAAAATTAGGTGCTCCTTGCGCAAGGGAAAGCGCAGCCAAGAAGCTGATCTCGAGTTGGTGCCTTAGAACGAGGACAACTTCAGTGGGGAAATCTTGCTTCTGCTCCCTGTGATCGCCTGTCTTCCAGCACGCCCGCTACGCTCGTCCATGGCTGGGGAGGCTCCAGGAGAGGCTGTAGATGTTTGTAAGGTCTCTCGAAGCCTGCGCTTGGAACGGGCACACCAAGCATCACTTGAATGTGGTCACTTTTTCCACATCCAGTGGACCAAATCGAGTCACGATGCCAGCCCAGATGCAGATGATGGGGAACTAGGCTCCACTCCTCGCTGGGAGGAGCCGCCAAGTTCCTCTGCCAAGAGGTGAGAACATAGAGGCGCCCTTTTGCCAGCCGTCTGTCAAAGGCCCGTCGGAGGCGTATATCTGGAAATATCACTTGGAGTGGGATGTGTTCTGTATGGCCGGAACTATTTTCTATTTGTCAATGATGATGGTGATGATTATTTTATTGTTTTGAGTTGGAGTCTCATTCCGGCCCAGGTTGGAGTACAGTGGCACACTGCTCCCGGCCACCGCTGCCACGACCTTTGGGCTCAGGCAATCCTTCTGCCTCAGGCTTCCAAGTAGCTGGAACTAGAGGCGTGCGTGACCATGCCCAGCTACTTTTTCTTGATTTATTGTAGTGATGAGGGCTCACCAAGTTGTCCAAGCTGATCTTGAACCCCAGGCTCAGGCACCTCTCACCTCCGTCGCCCAAAGTTCTGGGATTATAGGCATGAGCCACCGTGCCCATATTTTCTATTTGTAACAGAGAAGCGTTGCCTCCCTCCACCCCAAAGTAGCTCAATGCCAAAGGATATGAGAAACAGATGTCCACTTTGTCTCTCTCCCAGTGTCTTGTTCAGGGGCTCCTTGGTTTAGGTGTCAGTATACTAATCAGTAAAGACAGACTGTTTCTTTAAGGTTTCTGTGGATGAATGCACAGAAAGACAAGAGCAAGTAGATGATGACAGCCAAGCGAGAAACACAAAGACATTTCTACACTACACAAGAGTTTCTACACGGTACTGTAGAAACTGCATACCCCCCGGTCCGGCTGGCGCCTAAACCACCATCTGCACTCATGCCTTTGTGGCAGGAAGTCCTCTAACTTGATCAACTTTTAAAACACAAATACCATCTGCAGTAGTGGAAATCTGCCTGGGGAAGGGGGGCACACCTCATCAACAAGGGCACCTGCACAAGGAATATTTGTATACCTAACCCCGAATTGTACCCCACAATTTTAAAATTAAAAAAATCTAAAAATTAAAAAACACAAATACCTCACGGGAGGCGTAAACTCACATCTTAGTGTGAATTAATTCTGGGTTGTAAGTGAGACTAACAGAGGAAGAAAGAGCGCAAAGAAGGGTTTTGAAGAAGTCACAGTGTGAATCATTATCCGCTGCAGATGGAGTGCAGTTTCACCGAGTGTCCCGTTCCCCTCTCCGTAGATCCTGTCCCTTCAGGGGAGAGTCACACTTTTCACCCACCGAGGTCAGCTTTTGCCACGTGACTTGCTTAAGCCAATGACCTACAGCAAAAATGTGGCAAGTCACTTCTGAGTGGAAGCCTCGTGAATCCAGTCTGGTCTGCCATCTTTTCTTTCTCCTTTGACCTGAGACAGCCCTTGTCCCAGAGAGAAGCTGCTCCGTCAGCCTGGACTTCAACTTGAAGAGTCATGAAGCAACGTCTTGGTCAATCACATGGAACATGGTGGTAAATGAAGCTCTGCGTTCGTAAGTCACTATGATCTGGGGGTCGTATTCTGTAAAAATTTAGACTAAGCTGACTCGTATGGGCCAATAATTTTTCTTAGTAGCCTTTTAGAGACGTTACCTTTTATAAGCTGTGTGTGCCAACAAACATCACTTTTTCTTCCAAACTCAAGACTTGAATGGATATATAGTTGCCCCCCGGTATCCATGGATGATTAGTTCCAGGACCCCCCAAATCCATGACTGTTCATGTCCCTATGTAGAATGGGATCGCATTTGCACTTAATCTGTGCACAACCTTCCCAATGGAGTAAATCACCTCTAGGCCACTTATAATACCTAACAGAAGGTACTTGCTATATAAACGGCCTTTCTGCTGTACTGTTGAGGGAATAATGACCAGGAGAAAAGTCTGTACTTGCTCAGTACAGAGGCAGCCAACCTTTTTTTCAAATATTTTCTCTCTGAGGTTGGGCTGGGTGAATCCACAAATGCAGAACCCACAGATAAGAAGGGTCGAGTAACTGAAAAATGGTCTTGAATGTTTGGAATTGGGACTACCTTGCAAATCCTGCCTGTGTGTTCAATTTACTTAAAGGGTGTGAATATGTGTGGGGGTGGGGGAATGAACATACAATTACTTCAGTGTATTAATAATAATCATACTTGTTATGACAGAAGCATGTTTCACGTTTGTCTCTGCAAAGAACAAAAATATCTATGAAAGCTACACTAAGCTCAATGCAGGTATTTCCTAATTTGTTTTAAGAATTATTTTTGAACCACAGTTATTGTCCCCCTGGATCATAGTTTATTTTTCCCAAAATAACAACTCTTAGCCTTTTAGATCATATCCCATATTTTAAAAAAATGAATAGGCCAGGTGCAGCGGCTCACACCTATAATCCCAGCACTTTGGGAAGCAGACGCAAGAGGATTGCCTGAGCCCAGGGGTTCGAGACCAGCCTGGGCAACTTGGCAAGACCTTGTCTCGACAATAGATAAAAAATTAGCTGGGCATGGTGGCATGCGCCTGTAGTTCCAGTTACTTGGAAGGCTGAGGTGGAAGGATCGGATCCCCTGAGCCCAGCGGGTCAAGGCTGCAGTGGCTGTGAATATGCCACTGCACTCCAGCTTGGGAGACAGAATGAGACTCTGACTCAATAAAACAAAACAAAACAAAATATAATTTGACCTATTCAGAGAAAGAATAAAGGACAAAAAAACTTTTGAAGATTGATCTAATCTTAATTGGGTCAGTCATTGTCAAAGTTTTGAGATAATTTAAAATTTAAACTGTCAAAATAAAAATAAACCAGTGACAGTGATCACTAGAGACCAATATTTTGTAGTAGATGCCAGTATTAAATCCCTTGTTCCCTTCCCCCTTCCATATATATGCACATATATGTCCACTGTACCTGGTAGTGTGTTAAGTGCCAGGGATTAATCAAAGAACAAGACAGACCCTATCCCTGCTATGAGGGAACGACAGTGCTTGGTAGACAGGAAACATTCCTTTCTCGCCTACACAAGCCGTAAGGTTTTTCAGCAAACATCAACCTGAACGCAATGGAAAACGGCAAGGCCGGTCAACAAGTGTCCTGTCCCTCTCAGGGCTTGCTGTGTTAGAGGCCACTGAAGAAATGCAAGGCTGTTAGTCTTTTCTTCAATTTGTGTGTTTCCTCTGGCAGAAGAAGCGGCCTCCAGCATTTAACAGCTATTCAAGAAGCCAGTTCCTATGGCGGTTCTTTTTACAATGAAACGGTAAGAGTCAACATTTAGCTAAAGGCAGAGCTGTGCATTTGAGGAAATAGCAGACGGTGGGAAGACAGTGTGAGGCTCCGACTGTAGCCAAGCGGCTTGGGCAAGAGGCATGTTCCACCGTGTCCAAGGTTTCTCAGGTGTGAGATGGGTGTGAGGGCGTCAGCTCTATCTCCTCGAGCATTGTTTGGAGGATGAGATGAAACCAGGCAGTGTTCACTCAAGTGTCTCTCACTCTGCTTATTTCAAGCCCTGGGGCTTCCTTTTAAAGTTATTTCTTGAAATGATTTTTCTGTGAAAAGAAGTAGCATTATCTAGGCTGGCTCCTCCCGGAACACCTGACCACAGGCATTGGGTGAGTTATATAAATAGATATTAAGTATCCAATCACAGACTCACTCGTGAATTATTCATTCAGGCAGTATGTATTAAATAGGTTTTATTTTTAAGGTGTCCCAACAGATACAGAGTGAATGACAAAGTTCCTTGTGACATTACAAAACCCTAGTTTTAAAAATATATCCCAAGGGGACAACTGTACATTCCTGAAAAGACTTAAAATATAGACCATGTCATATAGTACTTTTATAATGTACAACAGAAGCAAAATAAAGAAAACTATCCAGAGAGACCAGTGAAGTCAATTCTAAAATATTACTAGCAAGAATAATATGCAGTCATGACAAAGAACTAGGCAGATCCCTATATTCTTAACTAAAAATAGACAAACTGGTTAAATGAAGAAAAGAGTCACAAAAAATGAATGGCCCCCTTTGTGTAACTTGTATACCTCAATTTATGTGTCTATGAGACAAATTAGCAACATTTCTGAGTTTTTCTTTCTTTTTGTAGTCTTTTGTGGTATGACTCATTTACAATGAATAGGCATGATTTCTACAACAATGATAAAGTTGTTTTCGATGAACTGAAAGGGAATGAATAGCACAGGCCCAGTCTTCAAATATTTCACAGCCAAAGCTGGGAGAGATGGCCGGTATAAAATCTAGCTACAAATCTTGGGGAGTGTGCATATAATGTGAACGGTTGGCATCGCGTGTCGTCACTGCGAAGAGATGGAGAGATGAGTAAGAATTCCGAGGTAGACAGAGATGGAGAAAACGACGTTTAGGCAGAAAGACAAATGGACTTGGAGGTACCATGACGGAAATGTGCACGAACTGGCACGGCACAGGGTACTGTAAACAGAAAAGGTTACAGTCCGGTTGGAAAGTTTCAGGGAAGATCAACTAAGGAGTCAGGTCTTTGCGGAGCTGACGGTGGAAAGTGGTGACGTTTTAGGAACGGGAGAGGGACAGCTCAGGTGACACCGGGAGACTGTTCAGCCTCACATGCGTGCCCTGGTGTGAGGCCTGGCAGCACCATCCTGGACCCAAGCATGGAAGGCCTCTGGTCTGAGCCCGCTTCCAGGACCAGAATAAGCTTCCACCCTGGAGTCTGGAGGGTAGGGGTCCGAAGAATGGCTCGGGCAGCTGGCTGCAGGAGCTGTGGGTGGGTTTCAAGGGGCAAGCTGGCAGATCCAGTGCATACGTGCCCAAGGCCATTGCAGTGTGGGATTCAGCCAGGATCGGGAGAGAGGAGAGGTGAGTGCCGACCAGAAGCTGAGAGGGGTACCTGGCGGCTGGGGCTGGGGAATGTTCTCCTGTGCTTCTGGCAGCGTAGGCTGAGATGTTTGAGAATTCTAAATCTGAAACTGGCCTTGCAAGGACTTTTTGTCAAGGTAGGAGGAAGAACTAATTTTACCAAATGCTTTGCCAGCTTGGTTTAGGATGATAAGGCATCTGGGCACTGGTCCTATGAACCTCTGTTCACGCTCCGGTGCTGAGTCCCGCAAGTGTTTGTGGCCAGACGTGAGCCTGGGCCGTGGCAGGTGTTCAGTAAACGCTGGTGAGTGGACACATGGCAACAGTGAGCTTGACGACTCAAGATGAGGAGAGATGATAGAGCGTAGACAAACTGGCCAGAGTGCCCCGGAGGTGGAGTCCTGCTAGGGTTCCAGCTCAAGAGCGGCATGAATTCGGCTATTTTGAAGAGAGTTCATGTCTTGTTTGAGTTGTATACTTAGACATATTTTTCATTTTATTTAGAAACTTAATTTTAACGAAGACAGCAATAATAGCAAAAGTATCCTTTCTCTTTGCCCTAAAAGCCGAGGTACAAAGACTCACTTTCAGTTAACTATTTATTCTTGGGCTCTCCTAGAAACTTGCCAGAAACGCTGGCACAGAACCCCTGGCCCACTCTGGCTGGAATCACCGGCTCGTTGTGCGTGACCGGGTGAACGCCCGACCTCGTGCCCCTCAGGTCCCCAGCTGGAGGTGTGCTGAAAACCAGACGATGCTTCTGAGTCCGGTCCCCGGGTAAATACATCAGGGAAGAAAACGCCATTCAACTCTTTCAAAGGAGCGTTTTAAGCTGGGCTCCTGAGCCCGTTGAGCACGGGGCTCCCTGCAGTGCGAGCAGACATGGCAGATGCTCATGTGGAGGCTCCTGTGCACGGCATACTCACTGCATTTCAAAAGGGTTTCTTGAGGCATTGAATGTCACATCTGCAGCTTTTGCCCTCAAGAAGACTTGACCAATTTTTGTCTTCTTTTTTTTTTTTTTTTTGAGTTGGGGTCTCACTCTGTCACCCAGACTGGAGTGCAGTGGCCGCTCCCGGCCACCGCAGCCTCGACCTGCTGGGCTCCGGCGATCCTTCCGCCTCAGCCTTCCAAGTAGCTGGAAATACAGGCGCTTGCCACCACGCCCGGCTAGTTTTTGGTTTATTGTAGAGATGAGGTCTCGCCAAGTTTCCCAGGCGGGTCTCGAACCTGCGGGCGCAGGCAATCCACACACCTCGGCCTCCCAAAGTGCTGGGATTACAGACTGAGCCACCGAGCCCGGCCCAGTTTTTCTAATATTTGAGATCCCAGCACAATCTAGAAATGCACGGTAGAGGGAAGCCTACCGAAACAGGAGACATGGACCATCACTGCCGCAGCTGGGAGCAAGTTCTGAGGATGAGCGTCCTTATCTTCCAGCTACCAGCGTTTTCAACAGCACCCACGATCGCGGCTGACATTCATTTCACGCTCCTCAGAGCCTTGACAGGGCCGTCTTATTTATGCCCCATAATGAACTCCTAAGTAAGTTTTGCTACCAGATCTGTTTTACATACGAATAAACTGAGGCTCAGAGAGAGTAAGCAATTTTCCCAGGACCATGTAGACAATGAATGGGGGCCACCCCACCCAGGTGCGTTAAGTCTAGGCCCTTGACTTTCTGCTTGGTGGCGTTCTACCTGTGATAGAAGTCGGAGGATTAATGTGCCGGCAGGTAACCCACTTCTCACATTGTGGTGTTCAAGACAAACAGTGTCTTCAACCAGAGGAGTCACTTGGCATGCACGATGTGTTTTTCCAGAAAAGGCATTGTTGCTCTTGCACTGTCCATTTAAAGAGTTTTATTTATTTATTTGAGTTGAAGTCTCAATCTGTCGCCCAGGCTGGAGTGCAGCAGCACGCTCACGGACACCACAGCCCCGACTTGCTGGGCTCAGGTGATCCTTCCACCTCAACCTTCCAAGTGGCTGGAACTACAGGCACGCACCACCACGTCCGGCTAATTTTTTGATTTATTGTAGAGACGAGGTCTCGCCAAGTTGCCCAGGCTGGTCTTGAACCCCTGGACTCAGACAGTGCTCTCAACTCTGCCTCCCAAAGTGCTGGGATTATAGGCGTGAGCCGCTGCGCCCGGCTAAAGAGTTACTTTTAAAATATAATCTTAAAGAACTGTGTGTAAGAAGTTTAGGAAACCTGCTTTTCCATCTACAACACCCCTGAAGCAGACTTTCCCAAGCTTCAGAGTTCACAAGAGCCAGCTGGGGACACTTTGAAAGCAAGCACATTCCCAGGGCCGGCTGAGGTGGGCTTGGGGTGGGGGGGTCTGTACTGTAAGCTACCTCAGCCCACTTGGAGAATCACACCGTCACATTCCTGTCCACCTTTGATTCTTGAAGCCACCTGGCTTTTCGAAACAAACACTGAAGTGCCTTCCCAAATTGCTTAATTAGGAGCCTGACAGATTCGGTGTGAGCAAGCAGCAGGTGCTGTTTGCAAGGGACAGGCATCCGATCCAAACCGGTCCTGGTTCTTTGCTAAAGCCCGGCGTAGAGATGGAGCCATTGCAGACAAAGTGCTCCAGCCCACACTGATCTGAGGCGAACTTTGAAATGTTAATATCCTAGAAAGAGAACAACCCAGAGGACACACCCGAAACTCACCAAAAACACGATTCCTTCTATCAGCATCACAATTTCCCGCGTCCGTCCTCCCGGGAGCCCGCTGTGCGAAGGAGAGGACAGGATGTGACTCACGCCCAAAGTCACACTTCTAATGGCATTATCGAGGACAGCAGCAGTCCCGGCTCCAGGTGCCACTGAAATGGGAGCTCTTCTAACTGGGTCTTGGAGCTGACACCTCTCTTGGAAGAAGGTAGGAGGTCTCACTTGACTGAATTGGTTTAGGTTGTGACCCCAAGGATTCCTTGTATTTAAGGGCGGGCGTCTTAATTTGAAATCTTGGATTAAAAATTGGATATTCTTGTCCTCCTAAAAGTATAAAACCAGGAGTCAGTACCTGGGGAGAGGGAAGTGTAAAAATCTTATAGTTCCAGCTTCTTGGCTTTCTTCCAAATGACTAAGATTTCCTTAATTTGAGATTTCCTCTTCCACATGGATGCATTCAATGTGAGTGAGTGTAAATCATTAGAGAAAATAAAGGTTGGCCTAATTTTTGTTCTCCTTTTGTCTTCTTTTTAAACTTTTAAGTGTATGCTGTGGTTTCTAATTAATTAGGAATATGTAAGATGTCATAGTCTTTCCAAATACTGCACAATGTTACTATTGGACAAGAGATTTTTAAATCTGTCCATAAACATGTTTGTGGGAAGCAGTTTGTGAAGCTCCTAAAATTGTGAGAAAATTTCATTATTCCGGGAACAGTCCCAAATTATCAAAACAGGCCCCTTTACCTAGAAAAACTTAACAACTACACCCTCTAACAAGAAATAACCTGATTTCCAGAAATTAAGCACATCTTTTTAAGGATTTAAAAAGCTGGAAGGCCAGGCACAGGGACTCAAGCCTGTAATCTCAGCACTTTGGGAGGCTGAGGCTAGAAGATTGCCTAAGCTCAGGGGTTCGAGACCAGCCTGGGCAACTTGGCTAGACCTCGTCATCTCTACAATAAATTAAACAGTTAGCCAGGTGTGGTGGCACATGCCTGTGGTTCCAGCTACTTGAAAGGCTGAGGTGGAAGGATCGCCTGAGCCCAGCAGGTCGAGGCTGGGGAGTCCGCGAGTGTGAGTGTGCCACTGCACTGCAGCCTGGGCAACAGAGTGAGACTCTGGCTCAAAAAAAGAAAAGCTAGAAAGCTTGTTAAGATTTTCTGCAATAAGATGAAAGAAATATCACATAATTTCCAAGGAAGATTATTTCTATAACAGAGATCCTTCATCTGTTGTCCCAATAAGACCATTAACAATAGCATGTGGACACAAATATACATTTCAAAACCTTCTCTTTAGCTGTTACAATTAAGGTCATTAAAATATCAAAGGAGAAGTAGATCAAACCTCCGCCTTGAGGCCTTGAGCAGTACTTTCTGCTTTTGTTTACAGAAGTTGTTGATATTTAAATCAAGAATAGTTGTGTGCTTTTCTGTCATCTGGGTCAAAAAAAAATGCAAGCGACCACCATGTTTTTTAGACTATGTAAAATAACTTGCCCCCATCTGAAATACACATGAATCTGGAGATAATTCTTGAAATGTAAATATATGAAGAAAAGCGCTCTCATTAAATCACTAAATCAGTAATTTAAGGCAAGTTTCCAAAATACAAGGTTTTCTTTTTTTTAAATAAATGATTCCGATGGATATTTTTGGAAATGCTGTTGCTAGTCAAATCACAATAATTGGCCTCAGATACATTTTAGAGTTTACCTGAGTCATATATATTTTAAAATATATAGATGCAAAAACTATTTTAAATACTAAAGCTAGTTTTTTCATCTGTAGAAAAGGCGATTGGGAGATAATTCTAAAGGCTTTTCATTGGCTTGTCCCTTTCACTTTGATAATTGATAAAAAAAATAGCTCAAGCAATATTCGGAGGCTAATTGGAAATGATTAGAGATCACAAAATTACTAATCTGACACAATAAAATCTTCAAAAACTACGATGGGGAATAAAAGAATGCTTTTCTCCCTGTATCAGTGAATCTGTGAATGCCTTCGTCTCTTCCAATCTGGTCACTCTAGTTTCTTGAGTGTCTGGTAAATGCTTAGATCACTTTCTTTTCACACCTTCAAACCTAGTAACCACGATTGACACAGCCATATCCTCCAAAAACCTTTCTCCAACTTAATTCTAGAGCTGAGGGAGTTTGGCCTTGAAATAACACAAGAAGGCAAGTGGTCCATATTCTATGCGATGTGGAAATCCACGTGCCTCATACAAATCAGGAACTGGGAAACTAAATTCCGGGTCAGTTCTGTTTAATCTTTGCACAGCTCAGACTCTTAAGAAATTCTACCATTCCTGGAGCACAACATGGCGTGTTGTAATTCCCGCTGGTGCGCAGTCTTAGGATCACAGAGATTACGCTGTCTCACGTGAATAGCCACGACTCACAAAGGCTTTCCACTGTCCCTTGCAGTCTCTGATTCTTCCGTGTTGTACTGAGCATTCCTGTTTCCTGCAGTCACACCTCATGTGACTGGACTGCTACTGACACTTCCCTTCTGAGTGCCAGGGCTCTTTCCAGAGTGCAACAGCTTATCTATTCTTCTTCTGTTTTTGTTTTTGTTTTGAGTCGGAGTCTCACTGTGTTGCCCAAGCTGGAGTGCAGTGGCATGCTCACAGCCACTGCAGTCTTGACCTGCTGGGCTCAGGTGATCCTTCCCCCTCAGCCTTCCAAGTAGCTGGAAGTACAGGCACATGCCACCACACCTGGCTAATTTTTTGATTTATTGTAGAGATGAGGTCTTGCCAAGTTGCCCGCTGGGTCTCAAACCCGTGGGCTCAGGCAGTCCTCTCACCTCAGCCTCCCAAAGTGCTGGGATTACAGGCGTGAGCCACCGTGCTTGACTTGTCTATTCTTAAAACATCCAAAATTGTACCCCACTGCATTTGGCACACTTAATATAAACCCGTGTTTTCCAGCGTGCTTTGTAGACCCCTGGGGGCCCCAAGACCCTCTCAGGGGATCAGAACTATTTTCATGATCATGCTAAGACATGACTTTTATCTTACTTTGTTGATGTTTCTGCTCATGATGCAGACAAGGGCGGTGACCACTGGTCTGGTTGGACAGTAGCCATTGGCACCAACCTGTGCCAGCCATCATTCGTGGCCCCCCAAGCACTCCCTGGGGACAGAAATCAGATCTTGCTTGAGAAGATCCTTGATAAGGCAGTGACTGCTGTTAATTTCATTAAGTATTAAACTTGAGTGAGTATATGGCCTTTTAATATTCTGTGTGAAGAAACAGAAAGAACACAGAAAAGAATTCTATACACCAAACCACCATGGTTTGGGGGGGGGGGGCTTTCTTAGGATTGAGTCAGAAGTTAACTGGCCACTTTTATTTACTTTTTATTTTTTTATTTTTTTGCGTTAGAGTCTCACTCCGTCACCCAGACTGGAATGCAGTGGCACCTCCCGGCCACCGCAGCCTCGACCTGCTGGGCTCTGGCAATCCTTACGCCTCTGCCTTCCAAGTAGCCAGAACTACAGGCGCACGCTACCACGCCCGGCTAATTTTTTCATTTATTGTAGAGATGAGGTCTCGCCAAGTTGTCCAGGCGACTCTCAAACCCGCGGGCTCAGGCAATCCACTCACCTCAGCCTCTCAAGGTGCGGGATTCCAGGCTGAGCCACCGAGCCTGACTGAAGGACTTGCTTTCTTTGGCTTTCAGGAGAACACTGGTCTTCCTCCTGCCTCCCTGGCTGCTCTTTCTCCAGCTCCTACCACCAGAGGTTAGACTCCTGCAGGGCTGTCTACTGACCTCTTCTCTGTCTGAATTCACT
>CAUYQG010217680.1:0-13523 GCA_963574415.1 Tarsius wallacei
GAAGATAGAAAATGGTCCCCTTCCCCTTGTCTCTTCCCTTCCACCCACCCCAGATGGTTCCAGGCACTCACTGCCCCTTTCCTACCCACATGAAAGTCCTGGTCTTTCCTCCAAGGATGCTCCCTTTCTTTGTGGAGAAGCCCCTCCTCTGCTCTCAGGCAGCCCACAGGTTGCCTTCTTCGGGTCCTAGCTCTCACCCCCCAGGAGGCGATGCTTCTTGTTAGTCTGCCCATCTGTCTCCTTCTCACTCCATGCTCAGGAAGGACTAGGGCCATGATCCAATTGTTTCCATGCCTCAGCCTCTAGGGCCTCATCTGGCACATGGACTCTGAAAACCGTGCTTTGAAGGAGAAGCATTTCATGAGACAGCCCATCTGCTCATAAGACAGCAGAGTTAAAGAGCAAACACCCCCAAGACCCCAGGCCTCTATCCCCAGGCTGGAAGTCCCCAGACTGTGAAGGAACCAACCAGTTGCAAAGATGGAGATGGAGTAGTGTGAGGCCAGGGACCCCATCAGAGCCCATGCTGCTCAGATTGCAGCTGGTGGGGAGGAGCATCAGGGACACCGGGAAAGATGCCTCTGATCACAATATCATGCGCTCCTGATCTGATACACAATGCCGGGCCTTGGAGGCAGCAGGGATCCTGGAAGCCTGTCCCTCACCCTAAGCTCCTAGAGCAAAGGGCTGGAGGGAGACCCACAGAGATGCTCCCTTGGGGACTTGTGCAAATGTGGGTAAGAGGCAGACATCAGTGTCAACCCCACTTATCTCAAGATAACTTCAAGTGTTAGAGGAAGAATCCACTCTGGCCCTTGCCACCCTAGCCCAGGAGGGTCCCGGAAAAACTGAGGGGACACCTTCCAAGTATACCCCCAAGATGACGCCTGCCTTTGAAACTGCCTGCTACTCCATTCACCCTGCAAGATGCCCTGGGAGGTATCACCTTCACCTCCTCAGAGCTGGGGGTGCTGAGTGGGTCTAGGGGGACCCCATACCGGCCGTTCACACACCCATGCCGAGGGCCTGCAGAACTCCAGATGATTCCGGCAGAAAAGTCAACCACGGCCAACTGGTGCTTAAGGAAACAGAAGGGCTTTTGACCTCATTATTCCCAATTGGTGGTCTCCATCGATCAGATTCTCTTGGTAACTGCCCGACTCCCCACTTCTGGGCGGGTGTGCGGTTCTCAAGGGGCTGCAGACGGGTGGGATAAATGGGCTGTGATGCTGAGAAACACACAGGCCCCCGCTCTCCGTACACTGTGGCCTTTGTGGAGAGTGTTTTGTTGACTGTCGTTAAAATGCAGGGAACACAACCAAGGAGCACGCAGGCCCATGGGAGGGGCATGGCCTGGCTCCTCAGAGAGAGGGCTAGGCCAATGTAAGCTGAGCTGAGACCTGGCCCCTGAGGGATTCCTTGCCATCTGGGCCCAGACCTCACTCAGTCTGTCACTCATGTTTGCACATCCTTGATTCTGTGCAGAAACCCGTCCATGGTTCCCTCCTTGATGTCCATGGCAGGACTCTGGTCTCCTGGGCCTGGCATTCAGGACTCCTCCATGCTACCCTGGCTCTGTCTTCTCCATTTCACATCCCACTGCTGCCCCAAACTGATGCCTTGCTCACTATTTCTGAAGGCGAATAATTTCCGTGCCAACCCAGCCTTCCTGATGTTCCCAGACAACTTGTGCATTCTCCAGCTTTCTCTAGCTGCCAAGTTCATCTGTGCTCTTACTACGTTCAGGGACCCTTGCCTGACCCCTCCCCTGCAAGCTCCTCTAGCACCCAGGGTCTGCACTCCTTGGTTGTGCCTGGAGGGCACTGGCTTCCCCCCTTTCCGGCACCTGACTCCCTGGCCAGCCTGTCAACTGCCAGGAGGTGGGGGAGCTTCCCATTTCTGTCTAGGTCCCAGCCCCTGAAGTCACCTCTCCCTCCTGTGGAGTTCAACACCCATCTGTTGGCCAAGCAGCAGGTATATTGCCCCACTGGAATTCAATCACTTTGGAAGGCCATGCCAGGCCTCCATCGTCCCTTTCCCAGCCCAGCCATGTTGCTCTAGTACTGTTGAGACTCACCATGGGTGACTCCCAGAGCTGGTCCCATCAAGAGGCTTCCTGACTTGAGCCTCACCATTCTTGGTTCAATTCCTCTGTCCCATCAATTATCTGGACAGTTGTCACAAAAGGGCTTTTTGAGAATCAAAAGCAAACTAAATGGACTGGGATTTCTGGGGACATTTTCATCGAACGCTGGGGAGGAGTTACAAGCTAACCCTTCCTTTTTTCTGCCTTTGTCTTACATTCACCAAATTGGACACCCTGGCCATCTCGTTGCTAATGGCAATTCCTCCCAGATGAGCATCTCCACCCCAGCATGGGTGCTGGGATATCACTAGAATCAATGAACCTCATAACTTCTATGCAATAACTTCTATGCTCCCCTAAATCTGTAGTTCCTAACCAGGGGTGATTTTTCCACCAGGGGATATTTGGCAATGTCTAGTAACAGTTTGAAATATACAAGTGGAGGGAGGACTATTCTTGGCATTTAGTGGGTAGAAGCCAGGGGTGCCAATGGACCTCCTACAATGCACAAGACAGCCCTCCACCAGAGAGGGAGAGAGAGAGAGAGAGAGAGAGAGAGAGAGAGAGAGAGAGAGATCCAGCCCCAAGTGTGAATAGTACCAAGTTGAAACCATGCCCTAAATGTATCACACAGTCCATCTTCTAGGCAATCAGTCTATTTGATCTGAATTGTAATTCAATATCTTCTGCAGCTTTTCCTTGCCCAGGGTAGCCACCAATATCCTCCAAGAGGACTGAAGAGCTGGGGAGACTCCTAACTTGGAGAGGAGTCAAAAGGCATGTGATGCTCAAAGCAAATGACAGCAAAGGGCAGCCAGCAGGTCCAGTGCATTTCCGGGAGCCAGTCCTAAGCAAGCGAGGTCTTCTCTTGAAATCATGAGCATCTAGCCCACAGGAAGGCTCCAGATAAGAGGCCGATGAGAGGTGTAGAAAGAGAGCACTTTTGTTTCTAAAACTTACGGAGAAGGGCAGAGAATTTGTTAACAGAGCCAAACCACACAGGCCTCTACTGGGGTGCAAAAATTGCTCACATTGACAAGACATAGTGATGCACATGACCAGCCTTTCATGTGCATTGTCCACGTGGCTCACCAAATGACACGTGAAGGCTTATTTGTTTAGTGGAAATTCTCAAATAATGGCTCTGCCTGTTGCAGCAGGTAAAACTTGCTGTTGAATTGTACTAGACTTATTTCAACACAGGATTTCTCTGTATGACAATATTTGAACAGATGGTGTACACAGGAAGATCCCCGAGCCATCTCCAGCCTGAAACCCGGATCCCAGTGTCTCCCATTGTTGGCTGATAGGTACTGTACATGGAAATGGGAGTGCTCAAAGATCTTGCCTCCTGCATTTCTTGTGCTCCCTTGGTGTTATTCCATTTATTTTTCCCTGCATTCCTCCCTGCCTTGGCAGTTTATTGATTCTATCAGCTAGGATTGTCTTCAGCTGCAAGTAATGGCAAATCCAACTAAGAGTGGCTTAGACAACATAGACAATCAATTAGTTATGCCACATAATAAGAGTCAAAAATAGAAACTTCCAGGGTTGCTGTCATGCAATTTGATGATGTCACTGCAGGCTCCTTTTCTCCCCTCAGTAAGTTAGACTTTCATCTTTAAACTAATTGCCTCATGATCAGAAGATACCTTGGTGGTTGCAGATACAACAACATTTCAAACAAGCAAAGGTGGGCAACTACTAGGGGGACCAACCAACATTCTTTGCCCAAGATTAAGAAGGGCTCCTGGAAAGTTGCAGGCAAACCAGGATGAGATGGTCACCCATAGCCATCTTTTTTTTAAGGAAGGACATCTTCTCCCAAAGTTCCAGCACATTATCTTATGTCTTTCTAACCAGAGCTTGGTCACATCCTCACCACTAGATCAATGGCTGGCAAAGAGGCCTGGAATTCCCTATCATGCTTCTTCCTCTGGGACTGGGAAAGATCCTCCCCTGGGCTTGCCCAATCCTTGAGCAGAATGGGAGTTCTATTAGCCAGGTAGAAAACAAGGAACCAGAGCCTCTGCCAGAGTGCTCATGAAAAAAGTTAACTTTCCGGTTGACCAATTCTCACCACCTTGACAAAGTCTTCTGGATTATGTGTTAGATGCACTATTCATTCACTTATTCCTTCATTGACCAAATACATGTGCAGGCTGTAGCTTGAGTCCTGACTATAGTCTCTGCTCTTTTGACGCTTCTGACCAACTGAGGAAGTAACTAAGTTGAACATATAGTTTCAAGTGTGAGGAGTAGTCCCAAGAAGTCAGATTTTGAGGGCCTGTGTAACAAGGGAATAACTAGTAAGGGGTGCACAGGAAGTCTTCCTGGAGGTAGTGACCATGAAGTGGAGACCTCAAGAGTGGATAGAATTAGGAAGAGATGGAGAGGAGAGGAAGGAATAAAGGGGATGGCAAGGATCCAGTGGAAGGGTCATTCCCAGCTTTGTGATGGAAGGGGCTCGGTTGGTGGGCTTATGTTAAAGGTGCCTGGAGGTCAGCCTTGCTCAGTTACTCTGAAACTCTGGGAAAGACAGTTGCCTCCATTTTATTGCAAAGGGTCAGTAAAGCCATGGGAAACTCTTGAGGGGTTTTAAGCAGGGGTGTGAGAGGATGAGATATGTTTTTAAAGTTATTCTGGCCTCAATGGAGAGACAATAATATCTTGCTTTTGTGTACCACTGTATGCTCTCTATAAAGCTACCTTAAATCCTTTTTGGAAAGAGGTAGCTATAAAAAACACATTCTTAAAGGGTTATCACACATTATCTTATTTTAACTGCAAAACAACATTCTATAAGAGCTCAAATCCTTGCTCTATTGCTTACTAGTTGTGTGATTTGGAAAATTAACCTCTCTGTTCTTCCGTTTTTTAATCAATAAAATGGGGATTATTGTGCCTATTTCATAGGATTGCTGCAAGAATTAACTAACTTAATATGAATAAAGTTAACAGCGATTGCCTGGCACATGAGAAGTACTTAATAAATGTTAACTATTACTATTTGTGGTAGTTTTTTAATAATGGGCTACACATCTTTCTTTCATTCCTCTCTTTTTGGGCTGTAGGTCCACATTCCACCCCCCTTGAACCTGGCTGGGATCTCTGCCTTAACCACCAAGATACAGGAAGAATATGACTTTGAGACCGGCTTATAAAAGACCGTGCCTCTTCTTCCTTGTTCATGGGAGCACTTGCTCTACCACTATACAAAGATAAACTACCCTGAGACTACCATGTTGGACAGGCCAGGTGGAGCATTCTGGCCCACAGTCCCAGTGGAGCCCAGTCTTCAGCTATCCCCATCAAGGTACCAGATATCATAGTCCCTCCAGACCAACTCCATCTGCCACCCTAGTGCCACCAAGGACCTCAATCCTGCAACAGAAGAATCAACCAGCTGAGCCCTGCCCAAATTCATGGCTCCCAAAATTGGGTGCTGTAATAAAAATGATGGTTGTTTTAAGGTATAAAGTATTTGAATAGCTTGTTACGCAGCAATAGATAACTGGGACATTACTACTCCAATTACTTATTATTATTACTATTATCATTATTCTTATCAGTATTAAAAGACATTGTTGCTTGAGTTTTGCACTAGCCATTTCTGACTGATAAGTTTCCCTTTAAAAAGTTGCAGAAATATTCCTGTGAACTGTTTCTTCATGAATCCTCCAGGAAAATGACTCATTTTATGTGCTCTGGCCCCAAAGAACCAAGCTCTGTAATAGTAAGCCAATATTTGTCTTTTAGGATTCTGCAAAATTCAAAGTCAAACCAAATGACAAATTAACAAGCATGTCCCCGTTTTTGAACAAAAATAACATAAAATCCAAATTCCTGTTTTCCCCTGAATACAGGCGAGGTTCCTTGGAGAATCTGATCTCTGTACTATACCAACCAAGGAGGAAAGATACCTATGGTCTTATGTTCTACCTACCTGCCAGAGTGAAGGAAAACAAAACATTGCTTTTTTTTCATTTCTTTTTTTTTTGTGCTCCCCACCCCCCCCCCCGGCAGTTTCCCACTACAACCAATCCCGCCCCACCCCTCCCCTGGCAGTTTCCAACTACTGCCAATTCCTTTCTTGTAGTATTATGATAATTATTTAAGAACTGCCTATGAGTGATAACATATAGTACTCAGTTCTTTGTTTCTGTATAGATCACTCAGTATTATAGACTCTAAGTTCATCCAAGTTGCTGTGAAGTTCATAATTTTTTCCTTCTTTATGGCTGCATAATATTCCATCATGTATATGTACCACATTTTAAAAATCCAGTCCTCTTTCCATGGGCAGCATGGTTGGTTCCATGTTTTTGCTATTGTAAATAATGCTGCAATAAACATGTGTGTGCAGCTATCTTTTTCATACAGTGATTTGAGTTCTTCCAGGCATATTCCCAGTAGGGGGATTGTGGGGTCATATGGAAGGTCAATTTTTAGATCTTTTAGGAATTGCCAAACTGTTTTCCACAGAAGTTGTACTAAATTACACTCCTACCAACAGTGTAGAAGTGTTCCCTTTTCACTACATCTTCTCTAGTATCTGTTGTTTTTTGAGTTATTGATGATGGCCATCCTGATTGGAGTTAGATGGTATCTCAGTGTCATTTTAATTTGCATTTCTTTGATGACTAGTGAGGCTGAGCATTTTTTCATATATTTGTTGGCTGCTCATATAATCAGTATGTCTTCTTTTGAGAATTGTCTATTCATGTTTTTTGCCCACTTTGTAATGGGGCTGTTTGTTTTTTTCTTTTCAGCACATTTAAGTTCCGTGTAGATCTTAGATATTAGGCCCTTGTCAGACACAGAGTTGGCAAATATTTTTTCCCCATGTCTCCCTGCTCTCTTGATGGTTTCTTTGGTTTTGTAGAAGCTTGTCAGTTTGATGAGGTCCCACCTGTCTATCTTATCTCTTATGGCATGGGCACTTGGGTTTTGATAAGGAATTGGTTTCTAGTTCCAATTTCCATAAGGGTGTCTCTTGCGTTTTCTTTTCTTTTTTTTTTTTTAAGTTGGAGTCTCACGCTGTCACCCAGGCTGGAGTTCAGTGGCGCACTCATGGCCACCCCAGGGTCGACCTGCTGGGCTCTGGCGATCCTTCTGCCTCAGCCTTCCAAGTAGCTGGAACTACAGGCATGCACTACCATCCCTGCTGGCTCAGGCGATCCACTCGCCTCAGCCTCTCAAAGTGCTGGGATTACAGGATGAGCCACCGAACCTGGCCTCCTGTGTTTTCTAAGGTTCTTATAGTTTGAGGTTTTACATTTAGGTCTTTGATCTGGTTAGAGCTGATTTTTGTGTATGGTGACAGGTAGGGGTCTTGTTTTAATCTTCTGCATAACACGTTGCTTTTAATCAATATTTATGTAACACCCCAAAAACTGTGCTTGCTGAAGCAAAATGTAACCTTTCTCTCTTTAAACACCTTTTGCTTATTATTCAAATAGAAAGGTTTTTTTTTCAGAATTAGCTACATCTGTCAACCCAGCATTCCTGCTCTGCCACACAGAAAGTTCTTACCATATTCCACCTTCTGGATAACTTTCTCTTGAACTTAATTTTCCCTTAAATTTTCTTTATTTTTGTCAATTCCTTGGGGTTTCCTGACAGGAGAAATCTCTAGGATTTGAGTAACATGGCCTATACGCTTAAGTTTACTTTATTTTTGTTATTAGTGTTTCCAACACAGAATAAGACAGTGGGGCAGATCCACATTAAAGACAGTTTATTTTTTATTAATGGTTCCAGAGGCTCGACATTTATTATAAGCCTTAATGTACTCCCTTTTTAAAAAGCTTCTTCATTGGCTTAAAAAGCGCACAGTGTCTTCTCAAATGTATTTTTGTTGGATCAGCATACATTATCGCTCTTTGGCAGAAAAGCGTAGGTTAAGTAGATGAAAATTCACTGGATACTTTCTGTGCAAAACCCCTTGCACTCACTTCCATTTTCCTTATTGTAGGTGCCACAAATTGATCAGGATGAAACTGTCTCCTCTCCACCATTTATCTTTGTTTATGATCCTTTATCAATGGATGAGTTTTTCAGCTTTCAGTCTTGCCTGAAAAACATGCAGATTATTTCATTCTGCCTGCTGCCTGTGACTAATCCCATCCACAGTCCACAGACGCTCCTCCCTGTGAGACACTTTAATACAGTCATACAGAGTTGGCTATTTTTCAACAGAATGTCACCCACAGGGCAATGGCAAAGCAGAGATGTCCCTAATTCACCAGGGAGAACATTATAAAGGGGGCCACAGCGGGGCTCTGGTAGAGGTAGTCAAAGGAAGAGGAGGGAGGGTGCTTATTTTTTTGTTTTCTTTTTTTCTGGGTTGGGGGTCTCACTGTCGCCCAGGCTGGAGTGCAGTGGCATTATCTTGGCTCATTGCAGCCTCAACCACCTGGGCTCAGGAGATCCTTCTGCCTCAGCCTCCCAAGTAGCTGGGACTACTGGTACACACCACCACGCCTGGCTAATTTTTGTTTTGTTTTTGTTTTTGCTTTGTCAAGATGATGTTTCACTATGTTGCCTAGGTTGGTCTCAAATTCCTAGGCTCAAGCACTCTTCCTTCCTCGACCTTCCAAGGTGCTAGGATTGTAGGCATGAGTCACTGCCCTTAACCAGTGCTTCATTGTTAAGAGGAGAGATTTGACCGATTGACCTCAGAATCCCCCATGGCTGCATCCCTGAGCTTATTCTATCAACAGACTGGCTTTAGGTTTTCTGAACACCATTTGATCCGAGTGGAAACCAGAGAGGCAGAGTCAGGACTCTCAGAAGACTGAAAGCAAATGGTGAATTGAATGTGTTCATCTTAACTCTGCTTTTTCCTTTTCTTAAAGTTTGCAAACTCTACACTCCCAACCACCACGCCCTCCCCCCCCCCACCACCCTGTCACACAGACACAGCCATCTCTAGGCTCTCTGTTGAACACCTGTAGTGGCCCGGGCTCTATCTAGCAGGCTTACTGTAATATTTTTCAGATTTAACTTCAAAATATATAGTATTTATTATACATTGCCTTGTTCCAGAAAGAGTTGAAAGCAGCTAACTTAAATATATAACCACGAAAAGCTGATTCAACTTATTTGGTTAAAGGCATTCTGCTGTAAATGAAAAAAAAAAAAACCAAGCTTTTTTTGAAATATTTTTCATTTTAAAGTGACCTTTCAAGATGATGGTCTTATTTTACAACTGACATGTCTCGTAATTGAATACAGTTAAATATCTGTCCAAAAATTTCCTTAGACCTTGAAATTACAACTATTATGTAGTGTTTTTGTTTCTTTCTAACCACAAGGAAATCTGATATTATCGTGTAAATTATGCAGAAGAAATGTTGGGTGTAGGCAAAGTCCCAACAATTTGTATAAACTTTCAAGTCATTGTCCTTGCCTGTGTGACGGCAGGTGCTCGGCTCTGAGTCCTCACAGGATGCTCCCTTTAGTATTTTATTTATTTATTTCGACATTGAGGCACATTACTGCTAATTTTTTCCTTCTGTGGGCCACTTGAACTCCCATGTTCCCATGACTTACTAAAATATTCAAATGTCACTCTTTTACAAATAAACTTTTGGCTGTATCTGTCAGGCAGAGCTGAATTTGTGCATGCTCCGGCCAGGTCAGACTTTGGTGGGACTTAATGGCAGTCTGTGGACACAAGATCCATTCTGCTGAGCTGGTCATTACAGTTGTTTCCTGATGGGCCTGCCGTTCCCTTCCCACACAACTCTCAGAGACTCTGGAGAAAGGAGAAGAGAAATGCTTTGCCATATGGTGTGGAGACCCTGTTTAAGCATTTGACGCACCTTCCGAGTATTTTTCTTTCTTTCTTTCTTTCTTTCTTTCTTTTTCTTTCTTTCTTTCTTTCTTTCTTTCTTTCTTTCAATAGCTTTAAGGAATACAAATAGTTTTTGGTTACATGGTTGCTGGCGCAGATTGTGGAGAAAAGGGAACACTTATACACTGTTGATGGGAGTGTACTTTAGTACAACCTCTAAGGAAATCGATATAGAGATTGCTCAGAGAACTGAAAGTAGATCTACCATTCACTCACTCCTTCTTACTGTTGTTGCAGGTGTGGATGGTGAGAACCACCCCCTGCCCATCATTCCGGCTGAGCTGCGCATTCTCTCCAGCGGGAAGTAGCTTGTGTCAGTTTCAATCAATTCCACTTTGGGCGTTTTGCAGACCACGACTTTTCTTGAGAAAGGTGAGCAGAGCTACCCAGTGCCTCAAGGAGCCCAGAACACTGTGGCCCTGGCACCTGCCCTGGGTCTTTCCTCCTGAGCAGCATCTTCCAGCCTGAATGTGGGGAAGCACAATGGCCCCTAATCACAAAGGAATGCTGGAGGATCACACTGTGCACCCGCGGCGGAGATGCATGTTTGGATTACATGTTCCTATTGAGCAGTTGCCTGTTTAGCAGGATATACTGCACACCAGCCTTCTTGTTGACTTAGTTCCCGTAATGGCAAAACCAAATAAATCAGGCTGGAGAAAGAGAGTGACTCAGGGGGAGAGGGCTGATAGGTGCAGAGGACAGATGGGAGACTTGGAATTTGCTTCCCCTTCTGTGAGAGGGAGTTGGGTGGAGCCCTGCTGTGGCTGGGAATGAGGCACATGCACCACATCCAACCACGTACAGGCCGCCCTGGAAGATTACTGAAGCCTGGATTCTGAAGGCCCTCTATCTCCTGAGGTCAAGGGACTTTTATTCTGTTGTTACTGTCATTGTTTGCTTATTTAATAAAAGATAAAACAGGTTGGGCACCTGTAATCCCAGCACTTTGGGAGGCTGAGACAGGACGATTGCTTGAGCCCAAGTTGGAGACTAACCTGAGCAACATAGCAAGACCTCATCTCTGCAAAAAAAAAAAATCAAGAAATTAGCCAGGTGCGGTGATATGCGCCTATAGTATCAGCAACTCGGAAGACTGACGCAGAAGGATCGCCTGAGCTCAGGAGTTTGAGGCTGCTGTAAGCTGTGATGGCACCACTGTACGCCAGCCAACAGAGTGAGACCCTGACTCTAAATACATACATACATACATACATACATACATTCTTAAACAGTACATCATGAAAAAAACAGAAAAAAAACCCCCAGTACATCATGAAAACAACAACAACAGCAAAAGAGAATGAAATAATAGCAGTGGCTTATGTCTAAAAATAGCTCCCCATGTTTTGAGCTCTGAGGGGCAGGGCACTGTGCCATGTGACTTTAACACATAGGTCTCCCTGAGCAGGTGTCTCAGTCCGTGTGTACTGCTATAACAAAATACCACAGACTGGGCAATTTATCAGCAATAGAGATTTATTGCTCACACTTCTGCAGCCTAGGAAGTCCATGATCAAGGTGCCAGCAAATTCAATGCCTGGTGAGGGCCCTTTTCTTATAAATGGTGACTTCTGTGTGTCTTCACATAACAGAAAAGGTGAACAAGCTCCCTTGGGCCTCTTTTATAAGGTTGCTGGTGTGGTTTGAATGTGTCCCCCCAAGTTCATGTATTGAAAACGTAATCCCCTGTGAAATTGTATGCTGCTAAATACAATGGTGGGCAGGTATAGGACAGACATTCCCTTTTCAAAAGGGAGAAATGAGAAGGAAGAAAGGCATAATAGGTCTCATGTAAGGCCAGGACATTAAATCTTCAGGCTTGAGACAAATCTTCTTTGACTCCAAGTCCTCCCCTTTGGATACTTGGGGATATGGGTTGGCCCCCAAGGCTTCAGGCAACTGTCTCCCGCAGCTTCTCTGGACGAAGCCCACACTGTGGTTCTCACAGGTTGGAGTCTCAAGCCTGTGGCTCTCCCAGACTGGAATCATATGCCGGAGGCTCTACCGGTCCAGAGTCTAGGGGGCAGCCCCATTCCCTGGGCTCCACTAGGTGCTGCCCTAGGAGGGGCTCTCTCAGGGCCTCACCCTCCAGCAGCTGTCTGCCTGAGTGACAGACTCGAGATTCCAGGTGCTTCCAGTCTCAAAATCCAGATGGAGGCAGCCATGCCCCTATAGTACATGTACTCTGCAAGCTGGTAGGCACTGGTTTTCTGCCTGTGCCCTCTAGAAGGGTGGTTACTGTGGCTGTACCACACCTTGGCTACCGCACTAGACAGTGCAGATACAGATAAACAAATATTAGGTTGTTTGTTCTCTTGTTTTTGTTTTAATTCAAGGTCTCACTCTTTCACCCAGGCTGGAGTACAGTGGCATGATCACAGCTCACCACAGCCTCAACTTTCTGGGCTCGGATGATCCTTCTGCCTCAGCCTCCTGAGTAGCTGGGACTACAGGTGTTCACCACCACACCTGGCTAATTTTCTGATCTTTTTTTTTTTTTGTAGAGACGAGGTCTCATTATGTTGCCCAACTCCTGGGCTCAAGCAATCCTCTGGCCTTGACCTCCCAGAGTGCTGGGATTACAGGTATGAGTCACTGTACCTGGTTTTTCTTAGGTGGAGAAGGGAAGAATTACTGTCCATCTGGATGTAAAGAACTTATGGAGAAAGACTGGGCTTACTGTGAATGTTAGAACGAAAATGGGGCAGAACAAACTGTATTTTTTAAAAAAGCAGGAAGAATTAGCATAGAAAAAGACTAGGATGCAGAGCAATCCATGGATTATGTTTGTTTCTGTGTAAGCACACTGATGACTTCTTCATACATATCACCTTGTGAATTTCTCACAACCATAGCAGGGAGGGGAATATTGTGCTTCTTTCTTTGTCTTCTGAGCAAACTGAGGCCCAGGGTACATGTACGACATACAGCTGGGAAGCTGTAATTATAGGATTCAAACCCTATCTTTACGGGATTGCATGACCGGTGACCTAAATACTCTGCACTTTTGCCCTAAAGTTTCAGACATACCTCAGGGATCAATTATGTTTGCACCGATGTAGAAAGTGTTCTGCTAGAAAGAGTTAAGAGTAAGTTACCACAAAACTCAGAATAACTTGCTTTGCATGGTTTTTACCTCAATATCATTTGAAAAAAAAAGTAGGAGAACCTCCTTGTCCTAGCAAGATGCCAACAAGTCAAGACAGCATTCGTATGCAATTTTAGCCATTTATTTGGGGAAAATATATTTTTTTCAGACTGTCCAAGAGCACAAATGTATCAAAGCCAAAAAAAAAAAAAAAAGAACCTTTTCAATTCTTTTTCCTGTTCTGCAAGAATCACTGTAGACCAGTGGAATAAAACTAGAAATTAACTCCAAGAAGAGTTTATGAAACCAAACAAAGACATGGAATTTAAATAATTTGCTCCTGAATTATCTTTGGGTAAACAATGAAATCAAGATGGAAAGTTAAAAATTCCTTGAAATGAATGACAACAATGAAATAAATTATCAAAACTTATGGGACACAGCCAAAACTATGCTCAGAGAAAAACGTATAGCACTTATTAAGG
>CAUYQG010217682.1:0-14330 GCA_963574415.1 Tarsius wallacei
GAGGCTGTGGTGGCCGGGAGCAGCCACTGCACTCCAGTCTGGGCGACAGAGTGAGACTCCAACTAAAAAAAAAAAAAAAAAGAAAGAAATACTTGCTTGATTAATAATGCAAAAAACTAGTAAAACACAGAGAAGTCCCCATTCACTGTCCTCCGCCCCAGAACTTAGTACTACAAAACACAGAATGGAGCAACCCTTTCCCAGAAAAGGCCCAAGTTCTGCACCATTTGACATGTGTCTGCAGACTCACGTTTCAGGAGCCTGCAGGCTAGCTCTGGGCATTCTCAGGAGAGGAGACAGAGGGAAGGAGGGACAGACTCCACTCTCCAGCCAGGGTGCCCTGGGTATGCTGGGACCAGCAACTCACCTGCCCAGCCCCAGTCCTGCTCCTGGCTAGGCCCCATTTGGGTGGGCAGGGGGTGTGGTAGGGTAGGCCCGGTGGATCTGTTTCCTGCCGTTGATCCTGTTTCCTGGGCAGGGATCTGAGCACAGTCCTGGCTGCCTCTCCGGAGGACTAGTGGCTCCTGTCTTCTCTAGTCTTGACTGTGCTACTACTGAGGCAGAGAAACAAGAGAGAAGGCAGGCCCTTCTGTTTCCTCCAAGTCACGGTGCTACCCTTCACTTGCAGGCTTATCCTGGCAGCCAACAGGGATGAATTCTACAACAGACCCTCCAAGCTGGCAGACTTCTGGGGGAACAACAATGAGATCCTCAGCGGTGAGTCTTCCTTGTACTAGGCGGCCCACATGGCCATGATCAACCCTTAATTTAGCCCACAGTGGCAGTGACAGTGGCCAGCACTGACCACCCCCCACCCAATTTCAGTGCTGTTGTGGAAATGGATGAGATGAGTTTTGGATTCAGGGCCAGTGTGAGGTGGCCAGCTCCGGGACTGTTCATTCAGCACTGCCCAAGTGGCTTCCTGCATGCCATGGGTCCCTGTCATGGGGAAGGGTCGGTTGGTTTTACTGGATCCCCCCTTCACAATGGGCATGTGGGTGGATTTGTATGAGGTACAGGTCCACACTCAATTGCTTGGTGAAGCATTCCAGTCGTGTGTGCATGTGTGTGCGTGTACCTCCATGTGCACACATGTTGTGCCTGCATCTGTGTTTCTGCTTATGCACAGATACCCTTCCCTTGCCCAGAGATAGCTGGGCTGCATTTGGGGAGCAGGGGCTTGGGTGGGCATGTGCAGGCAGGGAGCTGGTGCTGAAGTCTCATCACCTGCCCTGTGCCTGTGTAGCATGAGGCGTTCCCTCAGGGCAGAAGTGGGGTGACAGTCATGTCCCCTGTCCCCAAAACACCAATCTTGCTGAGGTCCTGTTGGACAAGAAACAGTTCCTGCCCGTGGGGTGGGCAGAAGTCTACTTGACAGGTGAGCAGACATGGCTGGCCAGGCCAGGGGGCCGTCTCACCATGTACCAGGTGCCAGGTGGCCAGATGTGTGGCCTCGTGGGCCTAGGGAGGCTGCATGTGCCCCATGCTGCCTTCCAGGCCCCAACCAGAAGTGTCTAAAGGTTTGACTGCAGAGTTTCGACAGGACTCCTGTGTAGGCCTGCCCAGCAGCAGTGGGAGGAGGATGCTGAATGGTTCTGGCATCATGAAGGAGAAGGACTGGATCAGGGAAACTGAGGCATGGCACTGTCATAGGTGGGAGAGTCCTGAGGTCCAGCAGCTGGGGGGTTCATGATGGCTGGATGCAAGAGGGTGGAGTCTGCATCTCTGGGTTGTGCCTCAGCCCCACCAGAATCTGTGCAGGACACCCTGGAAATGCCTAGGCATGTGGCAGGGGTATGGGGGCTGGCAAGGAGACACAGCGGTGCTGAGGGTGAGAATGGGGCACAGTGGTGCTGAGGGTGAGGATGGCAGGTGGAGGAGACAGGTCCATGGCACCAGGAGAGGGCTGAAGAGAGCCTGTGAGCGAGCTAGAGTGGGGCAGAAAGGAGTCATGCGGGGTCACAGTGTCTGCTGGTGTAGGAGGCTGCAGTGAGTGTGGGATGAGTGCATAACTGATCAGGACAGGTGGGTTGAGGGACTGAGGCCCCGGGAATATGAAGGCTCAGATAGAGGCTTACCCTACTCTGACTCCTGAGCTGTCAGGGCTGCCAAACCTGTGTCTCGCCCCCAAATTAATGCCGAGCTGGGGTGTTGCACACTTTCATGGTGGCTGGAGGCAGCTGAATATGTACGCACACTGGCTCCCACTGAGTGGCCACTTTGTGCTGCATACAGTGTCCAGCTCAGGGCTGGAGGATGCTAAGGCCCACAGCTTCTCCCTGCCTGCCATCACCAAACTGTGTGCAAGAGTTTAGGCCATCAGTTCTCCAGGTGTGGTATAGCTTAACATTACTGGAGAACTTGTTAAAAATGCAAGTCAACACATCTGTAAAACTTTGGCTGTTACTTCTTCAAATATTTTTTTCTGTCTTCTGCTCTCTCTCTTCAGTCTTCCTCTCCTCTCCCTCTCCCTCGCCCTTCTCTCCCTCTCTCCTTCTCCCTACTCCCTTCCTCTTCCCTTCTTCTCTTCTTCCCTCTCCCTCCATTCATATCCCCCCATCACACACATATACTAGTCCACTTGAGGCCATCCCACACCTGGATCATACTGCTTTTCCAGTGCCTCCTGAATCTTGAGGTTTTTCTAGTCTGGAGACTGGGAGCAGGCACTCTTCCCTGCCCTGTGTGAGCACTAGGGGTTCTTCTTGGATTCAGGTAGTTTCTGGTTTCCTCACCCACGTGCTGATCAGGTCACAAGGTTCTCTGTGCAGCTCACACCTCTCCATCTTCTGTGCCATCATCTTAGTCCCTTTGTGCTGAAATGAAAGAATGCCCAAGGCTGGGCAATTTATAAAAAAAAAAAGAAGTTAATGTAGCTCACAGTTCTGCAGGCTGTGCATGAAGCATGGCACTGGCATCTTTTTCTGATGGGGCCTCAGGACGCTTCCATCCATGGCGGAAGGCGAAGGGAGCCAGCATGTGTAAATCACATGGTGAGAGAGGAGGCGGGAGAAGGGATTGCCAGGCTCCTTTAAACAGCCAGCTCTCTTGTGAACCAAGAATTCACTCATTACTACGACATCAAGCCATTCATGAGGGATCTGCCCCCATAACCAATAACCTGCCAGGCCCCATCTCCAACACTGGGGGTCACATTTCCAAATGAGATCTGGGGAATACACACCCAAACTATGGCAGCCATGACCTCTGGCTGCCTGTTTCCCCAAACTCCCCTCAGCTCAGGGAGTCTGCTGAGATCTGCCTGGTCCCCTCCTGTGGGGGTCCTAGAGACCCTTCAGTGCTGGGACTCACTGTGGTTCCCGACTCTCAGGGCTTTGGTTGAAAATCCCATTTCATGGAGTTTACTCTTGGTTGGCTTATGTAGGAGGGTGAATCTGGATCCTGTTGCTAGACCTGATATGGAAGTTTCATTCATGTTTTAATTATTGACCTGTATACTTCCTTATACATTATGGACATTAGTCCTTTGTTGGGTAAATGTACTTCCTACTCAATTCCTTAATGATGTCTCTTGGTGAGCAAAATCTTTTCTTTTAATGAAGTACAGGCAGGCTGAGGTGAGAGGATTACCTGAGTCCACTGGTTTGAGACCAACCTGGGCAACTTGGCGAGACTTCATCTCTACAATAAATCAAAAAATTAGGTGGGTGTGGTGGCACATGCCTGTAGTTCCAGCTACTTAGAAGGCTGAGGCGGAAAGATTGCCTAAACCCAGCAGGTTGAGGTTGTGGTGACCTTAAGTGTGCCACTGCACTCCAGCCTGAGTGACAGAATGAGACTCTAAAAAAAAAAAATTAACGAAGTACAGTTTATGTACTCTTTTGTGAGTTGTTCTTCCTGTGACCCAAAGAGCCTCAGCTTCCTATAAAGTCCTAACAATGCTTCCCTCTGCTTCTAGAACCTGAGTTGGGGTTTTGTGTTTTTGTCTATGGTTTATCTCAGGTTAATTTTGAACACAGTGTGAGGTAGGATTGAGATTCACTTCCCATCTCTTTAGTGGTTCCCCATGTCATTTATTAAGTGGATATACTTCTGCCTTTTGCATTATTGTGGCAACTTGGTTGTAAAGCAGTTGAACATACACCTACATGTTCCTTCCAGCTCTCTTGTGCCCCGCTGATCCGTGTGTCTGTCTTGACACCAGCACCACATAGTCATATGTATCATCACTCTTTAGGAAATCTTGATACTAGGCAGTGTGAGTTTTCCAGCCCTTCCTCTCTGCTGGAGTGTTTTGGCCATCCCAGTTGTTCTGCATGTTCACTGACACTGTAGAGTCAGTCTGTTCATCTCTGTAGAAAACCTACTGGGGAGTGGGATTGGGATGGTGCTGCATCCAGGGGTCATATGGGAAGAGTGTCACATCAACGACACTGCGCCTTCCAGATAACACACGTGTGTATCTCCCTGGATCAAGCCAGTTCCACTTCAGACTCGGCAGTGCCCTGGAGTGCTCAGTGTTTAGGTACCTGTTTTTCACTAAATGTTTTCCTAAGTGTTTTTTAAAAATCACGCTCAGTACTTTTTAATTCTATTGTAAATGGTATATTTACATTTTCATTTTCCAATTCTTGCAGCATTTACTTCATTTACTTATTTGTTCTAATAAATTGTTTTGGGGGCTCCTTTTGGATCTTCTTCATATATAATCCTGCCAGCTACCAAGAAAGACAGTTTTAGTTCTTTCTTTTTGAGCTCTGTCTTTTCTTTTTCTGTTGTGATTGGTTACTTTTATAAAAGTAACATTTTAATGACAGCCTATTATGCCTATTTATCTTTGGGTAAAATGATCCTCTAGTCTGGGAAGGCACCGTCCTGTGACTGTAAGGGCCTCTCTTATCTTTTGGCCAGGGTGTAGAGCACTAACCTGTCCTGAGCCCCGTGGATAAGATAGCTGGCGGAGGGTCTGGGTGTGTGCTGGCCCCATGCGACTTGCCGTGGGGGCAGGGTAGAGCCAGCATTCCTGTACCTGATCCTGGACACTTGGCCCTGTCCCCCTGCCTTGACACTGACATAGGTGTGACAATGGTTCTGCAGGCCCCACGCTTGGATTGTTGGCTTCAGGGCCCTCTTGGCATCAGGATGGGCATGTCTAGTCCCATAGTCATCCTACAGGGAGGGATCTCCTTTGCGTGCCCCGTGAGCCTCAGGAGATGCCTGCCTTTCTGAGTTTGAGCCCTGTCCCACAGTTGGGGGTTACTGGGTGGCCCTGCATGTCAGCAGGAGCGTGAAGGAGGGGATGGGTAAGGTGTGGGGGAGGAGCTGGGCGGGGCGAAGAGAGAAGAGCTGAGAGGGGCCCGTGTCTCTGGTCTGGGACTTGTCAGGGGACCCGAATGGTTGGTGTCGCTGGTGGTGATGCTGTCATTCGCTGCAGGGCTCGACATGGAGGAAGGCAAGGAAGGAGGCACATGGCTGGGCATCAGCACGCGAGGAAAGCTGGCGGCACTCACCAACTATCTGCAACCGCGGCTGGACCGAGAGGCTCGGGGGCGAGGTACAGTAGGCAGGGCAAGCCTAAGAGTGGTGGGGTAGGCCAAGGAGAGACAAGGTGAGAGGAGGTGGGGCTGATGTGAGATGGGGCGGGACCTAGGTAAGATGGGGTGGGGCCAAAGCAGGAGGGGCCAAGATGGGGGCAGGGCCAAGATGGGGGCGGGGCCAAGGTACAGCGGCGGGGCCGGGGGGCTATGGGGGGGTGCCTTCCTTGGGTGTGCCACTGCCACTCCTGTCCCTGAGGTATGCTTGCAGGGGCACATGGCAAAGGCAGAAGTGATGCTAGAATAAGGGGCGGGCCCACTTCCCTGGCCTCTGACAGGACCTTGGGAGCCCCCTGGCCTGGCTATGCAGTACCTGTACAAATGCTGTGTGCTCCTCTCAGGCACACGTTCCACACTTGTTCCCCACCCACAGCGTCACCCCAACCAGTGTGCCGTTGCCTCCTGCCTGTGAATGTTTGCAGATGCCTTCCCAAGTGGACAGCTCTGTGGACACACACTGTCCTTACTGCAAGTGTTTTGCTTCATGCTGCATTTCCATATGGAGACATTAGGAGGGAACATTTTTTAAAAGCCAAAACAATGGCAAGCATGGTGGCTCACACCCGTAATCCAAACACTTTGGGAAGTGGAGACAAGAGGATTGCCTGAGCCCAGAGGTTTGATACCAGCCTGGGCAACTTGGTGAGACCTTGTCTCTGCAATAAATCAAAAAAGTAACCAGATGTGGTGGCACACACCTGTGGTTCCTGCTACTTGGAAGGCTGAGGTGGAAGGATCGCCTGAGCCCAGCAGGTTGAGGCTGCAATGGCCTTGAGCATGCCACTGCACTCCAGCCTGGGTGACAGTGAGACTGACTCAAATAAATAACAAAAACAAACAGAGTTCTTCTGGGAGGGAGGTTTACCTACCTCCTGGGGGGGGGGAGGGGGCAGGTTAATGAGGTGTGTCTGACGCTAGCATCAGTCAGCCAGGTACTGGGGCTACTATGGGAACCCCTCGTCTTGTTGTGGCCTCCCCAGTGGGCCTTTTTAGTCTTCTCAAGAAGACAGGCTCACTCCTGCAGCCACGACCCTGGGCATCTGGTCCTGCCCACAGGTGAACTCGTCACCCACTTTCTGACTGCTGATGTGGACAGCCTGTCCTACCTGAAGAAGGTCTCTGTGGAGGGCCACCTCTACAATGGCTTCAACCTCATCGCAGCAGACCTGAGGTGGGTCTGCTGGGAAGGGATGGTGGCCCCGCCCGGCACTGCCCTGGGGCTGGCCTCAGTTGCATCAGGAAGTGGGATTCTGCTTGAGGTGTGCTGTGGTGTCATCCATGGGTCCTCTCCAGGGATGTCACTCCAGTGCTCGGCAGGCATCCTGAGGACCCAGCCTGTTCTAGGCCCACCAACTCAGGGACTCAGCAGTGGAGTAGAGGCTTCCTGGGACAACGTGAAGACTGCCAGCTCCCTGCCTTAAGAAAGCCAAGCCTGTGGAGTGGCCAGCTGGGTGTCCACCCCTCCCGTGGGCAGGCTATGCAGAGCAGCTTTGGCAGCCCTGGCCAGGGCAGACCAGGCTGCTTCACTCCCCACGCAGCTCACAGTAGAGTCACGGCCACGGAATTTGCAGAGGGTTTGGGCATTTGCCCTTCAGTGAAGTGAGCACCCCTCCCTCCTTCCCTCCCTGGCCCCTTCTACTCCCTTCCTCCCCTCCACTGCCTAGAAGTCTGTGAAGGCTGTTAGCCCAGGCACTTCCACCAGGAAAAGCAGGTGGTCAGATAGTCAGCATGCTATGGTCAGCCCGTGTTCAGATGCCCATCCTGAGGCTGCCTCCTTCTAGGAGGACAGGTCCCTGGGCCACTCTCCTGGCCCTCAAGCCCCAGGTCTGCTGTTCCTTAAGTGTCCATTGTGTGCAGCACACTCAGCCCCACCCCTGGAACACATGGATCGCAGTGCCCCATATGGAGGCTGAGCAAGCTGCTGTGTTCCCTAGGGCTGTCGCAAGGTACTTGCTGCCCACAGGCCCATCCCCCCATACCTTCATGGCTCTTGGAGGCAGAGTCCCTGCTCTTTTCACTCCCCCGGGCTCAGAGACCACTTTGTGTTGTCATTAGTTCTGTGTAGTCTGATCCAGCCCCAGGAGACCAGACCTGTGGCTATGACACTGTGTGGAGGCCAAGTGATCCATGTGGAGGCTGGGTGCTGAGGGCACCATGCTCTGAGTGGGTGTGTGGGCGCATGTGGGTAGGTGTCTCCTGTAGTTGAGGGGTGTGGCTTGGCCTCCTTGGGGCCTTTGCAGGTCTCCTGACTCCCAGAGACCACAGGGTCAGGGTCTGCTTCCTGGGACCCAGTCCAAGATGGGGGCAGTGATCAGAGGAGCATATCGAGGGCCAGGCACAAGCTGGTGCTCAGGCTGGAGGGCAGTAGTGTTGGAGGCTAGTGAGGAAGCCCTTGGAAGGGGGAGGCTTCTCCCAGCCACAGCTGTCCCTAGGTACAGCCCACCCCATGTCTGGCCTGAGGTGGCGCTGGCAGTCACCCTAGCATGGGTGCCCGGTTCTATAGGTCCTTACACAAAAAGCTTTGGCCTGTAAACGACATTTCTGTAATCATTAGCCAAATGTCTTTAAGGAAGCTGCTGAGGCCATGGTGAGGAGGAACATGAGCAGAATATGTACATGAACTGGGGCCCTGGAAGCTGCCTGGAGGGGAGGGGCAGGGCCTGCCTGGTGGGCAGCACCTTGGGAGGAAGGCAGGGCTCCTGGCACTGCACCCAGCCCTTTCTCTGCATCTATTTACCCTGAAGGCACAGAGTTCCAGGCCCCACATCTGCCCAGGAGGGCGTCTCACAGTCCACCAAGAACCCTTCCTAAGTTTGCAAGAGGTGTTTTAGGCTCTAGAAGGAAGGCTAGCCATGGTGTTGAGGACCAACCAGAGTGTTTTCAGCTGCTAGCGATCTCACAATTTTAAGCATACACGTAGCATGTGCGAGTAGGAAAGTATGCTCTTTGGTTCCTGGTCCTGAAGCCTCCATACTCTAGGGCTGCCTGTCCAGAACCACTTGTAGATGAATCATGGAGGGGTTAATGGAAGAGTCTGGTGACTGTGGGGGTGGGACTCAACCTCTACATGCCCATGTCACGGGGCCTTTGGCCAGGCAGGAGGGCCTTTTAGGTGCTGTGCCTGCTGGGCTGGCAGGCCCTGAGGTGAGCCAAGAAGGTACTTTGATGCAAGACAAGAGCTGGGGTCTCCATGACCTGGCCTTCCAGAACTCTGAGGGGCCATCCTGAATAACCTCTGGCCTGAACCCAGTGGGCCACTGAGCTGGCCACCAGCCAGCTCTAGGGCCAGGGCTATGAGAGCACTGAGCAGTGTGAGGAAGGATGCTCATTGCCCCATCTGACTGTCTCTGTGTTGGTCCACAGCACAGCAAAGGGAGATGTCGTTTGCTACTATGGAAATCGGGGGGAGCCCGAGCCCATCGTCCTGACACCAGGTGAGTCTGCTTTGATGGGATAGGGGCTGCTCCTGTGCAGGGGCACCTGTGCTTTTCAGAGACCAGCCCCTATTATGTTGCTATTCTGGGATGGTATTTTTTGGCTATGTGTGCACCTTATGGTCTGTACCACTTGCACCTGGCTGCTGCAGGGAGCCCTGTGCCCTCCCAAGAGCCATTCTTGCTAGGTGAGACTCACCCCGGTACTGGGCTTCCCACTGCAGCTCTGCAGCCCAGGGACCACCCAGCCTGTCTTACAGCCCTGCTCTGTTCCACCTCCTGGTTCCACCCCAGCACACCCTGTGCCCTGCCTGTCCCTTCTTAGAACCACCCAGGCTTCCTGCCTGGGCCCTTTCCCTGATGCACACATGCACACTGCTCTCCAGCCCACACAAGCGCATGCCTCCTGTACGCAGGCCCTGGGTCATGCTCCTGGGTCCATGTGCTGGGGTTCTGGAGCTCTCACCCCAGTCCACACTATGCTCTGAAGCCTCCTCTGCCCTCATAGCTGCTCTGTCTGGGCTTTGCCTTCTGCTGGCATCCTTTCCATCCCCTCCCTCCTCAAGTGTTGCAATGTCCAGGAGCCTCCTCTGCCAGCCCCCTATCTGGGCCATGTGTCACATCACCCCCTTTGTGAGCCACTTTTTGGGGAGGAAGGTCTGTATCTTGTCCCAGGTATGGTGCTAGGACATAGTGGCACTTTGGAGAAGTGACTCAAATGGCATCCAGCATGGCACCTGGGTGCACGAAACTGCAGAAACCAGAGCCTAGGCTCCAGAGCTGCTCTCACTTCCCACTTGCTGCCCACAGCTGCCCTTGCTGGGCATCACAGGACTGTATGCCTCAGATGTCTGCTCTGGCTCCTGCATCCCTGCTGTTGGCCTACACAGGGTGTTCTGGTCTTTGGAGATAGTGCTGTGCACTTGGGGCTCTGACTTCTACCTCTGAGTGGAGGCACTCATCTGTATCACATGGGCTTTTTCTGCATTTGACACCAGTCACCAAGTGAGGCTGTAGGACACAGCGCACATCTTCCTGTCTGCAGTGCTGTCCCTGTGTCACACAGGCTTTCTCTGCATTTGACACCAGTCACCAAGTGGAATTTCAGGACACAGATGCACACCTACTTGCTGGCCATCCTCAGTGGGCCTGAGGGTCCCAGGCGAGGCCCCAGGAAGGTGGCAGGCAGCCCCTGAAATAACTGAGAGACCCCACCCTACCTGCATCTCCAAACTGGCACAGCTGCAGGGCCCACCCTGAGGCCTGTGGCCCTGCCTGGCCCACACTGGGACTGCCTTCTAGCCTCCCACTTCTGCCCAGTGACACTTTGGCTGCAGGTGGGCCTGGGGTCCAGAGTACAGCCCTTTACTGGGCAGGTGTCCAGGCTAGGATGCTCTGGGCTCTTTGGGACCCTCAGTGGCATCTGCCTGGAGGGTGGTTTCCCGCGGATCCCGCCTGCTGCCTTGCACATGCCAGTTGGCACCTGCTTCTCCACATGGGCTTGTCCTGCTGGCTGCCAGGCACCCTGGGCTGCCCTCTGCAATCCTGACCTGCCTTCCTCGCCTTGAACAGAGCTGTGGGAGGCCCAGAACAGACCCTGTTGACCTCCTAAGAGCCGGGAAATGGGGGCACAGATGCAGATGCTAGGGTGAGTCAGGGACGTGGCCCGAGTGGTCCTGAGCTTGGGCAAGATTATTCTAGCTGCCTCGGTGCCTCCTGCAAGTTTGGCATCTTGGGGTCAGATGTACAGTGAGGCAGGTTTGTGCTTATGGAGTGGGTCTTACGGCCCACATGTCACCAGAGCCACCCTGAGCCCTTGACTGCCCAAAAAGAGAAGTGGAAACAAAATGGCACTAGAGGAGGCAGAGTCCCCATCCCCTTCTGAACACTGTAATCTGCCCTGCGACACCTCGGTTCTCAGAGCTGAAGACCCATGGCTAGAGAAGCTTCTCTTCTGCTAAGTTGTTGCCCTGGAGAAATTCTCTCACTTGACATCCTGTTTTCACCCCTGAGCCTGCCCCACCAGATCCGCATGACTTTTTTTTTTAATAGCAGCTTTATTGAGATACAACTCCCATGCAGCACAGCTCACCTGTTTAAAGTGTATCATTGACAAATTTCAGTTCATTCAGAGTTGGGCCAAAAAAAAAAAAAATTGTAAAGCAGCTAAGTGAGGAGAATGGGAGATATTCCTTAAACCCGCTTCCCCAAAGAATTCAGAGGCCAGGGCTTTTAAAGGGAATTTGGCAGGCAGGGGGCTAGGGACTACTGACTGATAGACAATGTCATGTGCCTTGTTACTGCAATGTCATGGGGATGTCGAATCTCCCTTCATGTCACAGAACCAATTTCTGGGAGGGGGCATCACAGGACCAATGAAGCCAGCTTCCTGGTATGTGTTCTGGGCCTGGGTGAGGCCTTGGGTCCATCAAAGTACAAAGTCTGAAAAATATCTCAAATACCATTCCTAGGTTTTACAATAGATACTACCTATAAAGCAAGTCCCGTGACCATCAGCTACTAGCCCCTGGGCAGTGAGCCATTATAGAGGTAGTTTAGGAGGAAGGTATGTGGGAGGTGGGGTTCCTGGAGATGGGGGCTAGTTTGTGTTTTTTGTTCTTCAACTCTCATTTTTGTATCTGTTCAGACTTAAGTCCATTGTTTAAGGGAAAGTATCAACTTTGCAGGCAGCTTCCCCCCTCCCCAGGGATCAGGACATAAAGATAATCAATTGCCCTCTATTGGAGTGAAAGCAAACCTAGAAACAACAGATTTATTAAGTTCTAACCATAGCTGCAGCCTTTCCAGACGCCGGTCTCTTCTACAGCTTTTACCACATGGCCCAATGTTTTATGTTAGGTCAAAATATATTCCAGCAGGGCCTCCAAGTGTTAGGTCAGGCTTGATGGGGGCTGTTTGGTTTGTGATTTGGTGCTGCAAGAAAGCTGCAAAGAATTGCACAGCAGTTAGATTAGAAAGTATAGTTTATTTAGAAAGTAAATTAGAGAAAGAGAAGATCCACCTCCCCCAAGCCAGGAAACTTGGCGGCCGTAGCTCAGAGAACCATGTGGTTACAACAGAATTTAACAAAGCAATAGTGACTACTGTTTGAAGTTGAGTGCTTTTCAATACTTCCCTTTGATGGGACAGGTCATTAAGGTGGTTGGGTGGTGGTCTGTTCCACTTCATCACGGAGGGCAGATGTTAGGTTAAAAATGTATATCCTGGTGGGGCCTCTAAAATGTTAGGTCAGACCCAGCAGGGTGGGGTTGTGTGATCTGGTACTGCATGAAAGATGCAAAAAATTGCACAGAAGTGGGAAAATATAGTTTATTTAGAAAGTAAATTAGAAAGAAGATTCTCCTCCCCAAGGTAGAAGAGTGGGTCAAGAAGCCACATGATCAGACCATAGCTTAGCAAAGCAATGGCTAGAAAGTAAATGAGAGAGAGAGAGGGCATTCACCTCTAAAAGGTAGAAGAGGGGGCCAAAGCTAGGAAACATGGCAGTGGCCATAGCTCAGAGCACATGGCCACGCCAGAGTCTAATAAAGCAATGGCAGCTGACTGCTCCAAGTCGAATCCTTTTTAAACTTTCTCTTTGATAGGGGAAGGTCATTAAGGTGATTGCGTGGTGGTTTGCTCCACATCATCACGGAGGGCAGGTACGCACAGGTACTGATGTCAGATGATGGACAGCAGGCAGATGGATGGGTTAGTCACATGACAATTGCCATGTTGATGGGGCCTTTGTCATGAAGGTCATGAAGAGCTGATTAGGTTAACTTCTTTACAAAACAAGCTGGGGAGGGGATTTCAAGCAATCATCAATAGCTACCTCTGAGAAACCTGATCTGGCCGTGGCTAGTGGATTAGAGGGTAAATTAAAGTGAACTGCTAGAGGAACATTACAGTTCTAAGCAATGTTAAAATGGCTGCTTATTGGGTATATTGACTCCATGTTATGTCCTTTCAGCAAGTAAGTATGGGTACTGACTCAGGTCACGTGATGGACAACAAGCAGAGGAGTGGGCTAGTCACATGATTGCTGCCATGATCACCCTGTCTGTGTCGTGAAGGTCATGAAGGACTGGGTAGGTTAACTTGGGTCTTATGGGTCTATTTCTAGTCTTATACTTGAAATAGAAAAGCTAATTAATACAAAACAAGCTGGGGATGGATTTGTAAAACAATTATCAATAGCTACCTCTGAGAAACTGGTTCTGTCCTTGGCTCGTGATTAGAGGGTAAATTAAAGTGAAAACATGACAAAGCAAAACAATGTTAAAATGGCTGCTCATTGGCTAAATTGACTCCATGTTATGTCCTTTCATTTTATATAGGTAGTTTCACTATTCCAGACGTTTCTTATAAATGGAATCACATAATAGGTGATTTTGAGGACTGACTTTTTCTACTAAGTGTAATGTCATCTAAAAGACCACTGTAGGCCAGGTGTGGTGGCTCATGCCTGTAATCTCAGCCCTTTGGGAGGCTGAGTCAGGAGGATTGCCTGAGCCCAGGAGTTCGAGACCAGCCTAGACAATATACTGAGACCTTGTCTCTACAAAAAAATTAAAAAATTACCTGGGACTTGTGGTCCCAGCCACTTGGGAGGCTTAGGGTGATGCTGGATGGGGTGCAGTGCAAAACCCATGGATTCTTTGGCTCATTTCTAAAATGAACTTGAGAGCAGCCAGCAAATTTCAAAACAAAGTTTATTAGAGAAAGAAGGAAGTATAGAAATGGAGTCGTGCCAGAGTTGGCATAGGCAAAAGAAACTGCACTTTTGCTCTTTACAATAGACCTTCACAATGATTAATATGCTAAAGAGGGTGGAGCTTAGGTGACTATCACTCTGGAGATTGACATCTCTGGGCTTCTGATGGGAGGAGAGAAGTTGGGAGTGGTCTTTTCCTGACCACATTGTCTTTTGCAGGAGATTTGCCAGATGTTTCCAATTCACAAGTTTCTTAGCTAAAATGTTGTCTTTTGATTTGCAGAGGGGGTGGGGTAGGCTGCAGCTTGGCCTGAAGTAAAATGTGATTTTTTTTTTTTTTTTTTTTGAGTTTGAGTCTCACAGTCGCCCACACTGGAGTGCAGTGGCCGCTCCCGGCCACCGCAGCCTTGACCAGCAGGGCTCCGGCGATCCTTCCGCCTCAGCCTTCCAAGCAGCCGGAATTACAGGCGCGCGCTACCACGCCTGGCTGATTTTTTTTTTTAAATTTATTGTAGAGATGAGGTCTCACCAAGTTGCCCAGGCGGGTCTCAAACCCGCGGGCTCAGGCAATCCACTCACCTCAGCCTCCCAAAGGCGTGGGATTACAGGCTGAGCCACCGAGCC
>CAUYQG010217683.1:0-23562 GCA_963574415.1 Tarsius wallacei
TTCTTTTGTGCCCCCCACCCCCCCCCCCTTTTTTTTTTCCACACTAAAGAATTACTAGAAGCCGTAGTTGGCGTTTAAAGAAAAGTTAAATAAGTCGAGCAGATTGCAGGCGGGAGCGCGGAGAGGAGAAAACCGAATAAAAGCGTTCCATGCAGACGCGTGGGCCTGGCGGTCCCAGCCCCAGATCCACACCAATTCCCTTTGGACGCAGACCCCGGGGCCGCCCTCCGCACCCGCGCGGGCGGGAAGAGGGACTTTCGAACGAGGGACGCCGGCCTCCTCGAAACTTAAGCGGGAGTTCGCTCCCCGGCGGCGGACCCCGGGCCACGCCGGCCCCGCGTCCCTCGGCACCGCGTGCGGGCCGGGATCCCGACCTCGGCGCGGGGCAAGCGCGACCCGGGAGCGGCAGCGCCGCGCCAGCCCAGGTCTCCAGCCCGAGCGGGCTCAGGGCCCCCTCCCCGCAGCGGGGCTCGGCTGCTGCCCCCGGCCCTCCGGCGCGACCGCGCAGCGCCGGCCCCGCTCCTCGGCCGAGCCCGGCCGGCCGAGGGAGGAAAGTACAAAGGCGGGCGACGGGGCCGCGGAGAAGGGAGGGAAGGAGAGGGGAGGGGTGGGAAGGGGGGCTCGGGCGCGCCAGACGCGAGGAGCCCGCCCCTGCCACCTCTGCCCGCGGGCCCGGCCGCAGCAACAAAAGACCCCCGACCCAGCCGCCTCCCTTCCGACCGCGGGCGGCGAGCGAGCGGGCCGCGCCCCCGGGGCTGCATTACCTGGTCGCAAAGGGTTAAGCGGTCCTGTCAGCCCCAAGTTCATGGTTTGGTTTCTTAGCAGGGTTCCCGAAAGGTAATCGGCAGAGACCGGGGAAACCACCAACACGCACGAAGACAAAACGCCCAACTCCGGGCTCCGTCCGCAAGTCTCAGCTCCTTCCTCGCGAAAGTCTGAAAGCGGCGGCACGCGAACCAAATCCGAACCGGAGCAGCGGCGGCGGGGCGGCCGAGGGCCAGCGCGGCGCGCACTCATCCGGCGCGGCCGAGGCCAGGCGGGCGGCGGGAGGGAGCGCGCCCGCCGAGGGCGCCCGGCCCGCGCTCGCCGCTGTCTCCCGGCTGCTCCTGCGGCGCGCGGGGCCGGGCGGGCGCGGCGGGGCTCGCGGGTCGCGTCCCGGGCCGGCCGGCGGGCGGGCGAGGCGGGGAGGAGCGGCCCGAGCCGCCGCCGCGGCGCGCGGAGCTAAGAGCGAGGCGGCGGCGGCGTCGACAGGACAAAGGAGACCATGTGCGGAGGGAGGGCGGAGGGAGAGGGAGGAGGCGGAGGAGGGCGCACGGTGGCGGCAGCTTCTCCCCCGCGGCCACCTCGGGCTCCCCGACAGCCGGTCCCGTCTCTCCAGCAGCACCGCGGGCTGACGGGTTCTGGGCCCGACGCCGCCGCAGCGCCGGAGGGAGCCGCTCCGAGAGTCTGTCTTCTGCCGATCTCGCGGCGCGCGGCGCGGGAGGCGCTGCAGCGGCCGGGGCGCCGGACCGGCTGCGCGGAGCGGCGGCGCCTCCTGGCCGGAGCTCGCGGGCGGGCGGGCGGGCGAGCGCCCGGGACTGGCTCGGCTCCGGCCCGCGCTCGGCTCGCGGGCGCCTGCCTCTCCCGCCGGCTCACAGCTCAAGTGAACTCCATCGGCGGCCGCAGCCGGCGCCGCGGACTCCTTGGCTGGACCGGGGCAGGAGGGGGCGGCGGCGGCGGCGGCGCAGGGGCCCCTCGCTCCGGACTTCGCTCCCCGACTGCGCCGAGCGCGCCTCCTCCAGACACTCGCAGCTCTCGGAGCGGGATTTCCTCGGCGCGCCGAGCGCGAGCCGCCGGTGCCACCGCCCCTCCTCCGTCCCGCCCCGCGCGCCCCGCCCCTCGCCGCCCCTCCTCTCGGCCCCGGCGCCGGGTCGGCCCCACGGAGGCGCGGTCCCCGGGCGCGACATCGACAGCTGTTGCTCCCCCCGCGGCTCGGGCCCTTGGTCCCCACGGCTGCCTTCCCCGAGGGCGGGCGCGGCGGGGACTGCAACGCTCCGCGCCCTCCCTGCAGTTGCCGTGTTCAAGATTGCGCCACGGCAGGGAAAGGCCACTAGGCCCGCAGCCTGGGGTTGAATTGCCACTAGGCCAGTCACATCTGCAAAGAGCAGGCTCTCTGGGCGCTGGTGAAGGCTCAGTGGAAAAGTCATGTATGTAAAAGGTCTCGCACACAGTAGGTGCTCAATACAAAATAATCATTACATTGTTGAAAATGGAGAGGGCACTCACTCTAGGTATTAGAACAAAAAGGTCTCAATCTAACCTCCATCTCCACCACATCAGACTGGAAGTAGTTTGTTAGGCTGTATGAATAATTGAATGCATGAATTGGCCATTTATAAATCCTCCCCCCTCCCAATTTCTCAAATCCTCTGACATTTGTATACCTCACATCCACAAGTGGAGCCTGCTGTTTCCCCTGGCATATACCAAAAGCAATGCCAAAGCCTCCCTACATGGGCGGCAGTTATCATCCTGTCATTTATCATCTGTGTCCCCTGGAGCTCAGTGCATGTCTCTACGGGGAGAGGGGACTCAATGACCACAAACGGGGTGCTCAGCAGGTTCTCCCGAGCAATGCACTCCTACCAGAATAAACCCAGCTCCCTTCCGACCAGCCTGGTGGGCTCTCTCTGCAGAACTCTGGCCGCCTTAGCACTAGCCTCATCACAGTAGCCCTGAAAAAGTACCAGGCTATGCAAAAAGGCAAGGAAACCCTCTGAAAACATCTGGAGTTTTAATTCCACGCCTGCAGCTTGTCGGGGGTCCCTCCTTGGTGCACAGGAGAAGCTGCTATAGTTTTCCTAGTACAAGAAAAAGAGGGCAAGCAAGGCCTAGATCACAACTGGAAGGGTTCTGGGGTTGAATAGGTACACTAGGGTGGGGTGAGAGGGAAACTTCTGCTCCTGAGTTCCCTTCCAATGACACTGGTACCTGTAGTGTTGCTTCAGAAGAGAGGAAGGCTTGGGAGAGATGTACACCACATACAAATGACATGCAGACTGGTTTAAAGTAAAGATGTCCATTCCTCACCTCTTTGAAGTTGCATATCTATCACTGTTTGATTTCATGGCATTCTTGAAAAACCTCTCAAGCGAAAAAAAGGCGGGGATGCTTCCTATATTGCATACTTCCCCCCTTCTGGTCTTTAATAAAGTTAATTTTGGAAATCAGTGGCCCTTGCTCTTTCTAACCTGACCTCTCCTCTGGCCACCCCACCAAACTGGCAACATTCTGTAGCATTTTAAGTTGTTTTTTATGGCAATTTTTTTCCTATCACTACAGAAGAAAAGGCACCTTAGATAGTTTTTCCAGTTGCTTACAGGATGTCACAAAAAACAGCTGTGGTCCAAGCTAGGGGGCACTCACTCTGAAGCTGTTTCTACAATACTAGGATAGCTCAAAGGCAAACATTAAATGTTTAAGAGAAGACATTAAAATGTTGTTTCTTTTGGACCAATCAAAATTGAACAGTTTTCTTATCTTGCTGCTCTAAATAAATCAGTATTACAGGAAAGAAACTGCCTGAGTTCCTTCCAGGTCCCCCACAGGGTAAAACTAAGAGCACGAAGGGCAACTCAGCTGACCAACTGGAACCACCTGGCTCTCTAGGGTGCTTTTATCAGTTGGCATTTCTGACACTTGTGCCTTGCATTAGATTGTCATTAATGATTATCAGGGATTAGGCCTCAGATGACAGCCTGGGCCAGATCTGCATGTGTCTCTGTATCTTAATTATCTGTAATCAGGAAGAACCTGGAAACACCAATAGCCAGGCCTCAAGAGAATCCACAGACATTGGCCTCTGACTATTGCAGCCACATCTAGGCCTACTCCCCTGGGCTTCCCTGGATGGCCTGGTTGCAATCCACAAACACCTACTTTGCTTCATTGCTTAACCTCTCTCCACTGAGATGAATGACTCCATTCTGACTGGTTTCCAAACTGTTCTGTTCCCCCATTTTCTTGAAAGAGGTTGGGAATTAATGGCAAAATTGGAGGGAAACAGGTACATGACAACTAGGAAGAAATTTTTTTTTAATGTGGATAATCCACATATTAGGTGACTAATTTAAAGAATCAGGAAGATTTTGGTTTTTTCTTGAGAAGCTAAACTTCCTTTGTTGGAATTCTAATTTAGATACAAGTCAAAGGCTGGAAACCATCATTTCTGTCATATTCAGGTGGTAAATACTAATAGCTTCTTAACATGACCTTCAGCCTCTGAGCCCTATCTAAGGAGAACAGGTCTTACAAAGTGGTGTCCCTAAGCAGAAGCAGATAGCAAGAATGTGAACTCAATGGTTTTTCCGGTATCAGATTAATGATTTAAGAAACAATTTTTAATATATGACCAAAGATCTTGGCCAAATTTATGACTAATTGGCTAAAATTTTTTTAAAGCTAAGTTAATATAGGGAGTCTTCTGTCTCAAATCTCAAAAAAAGTATCTAAAGATCTAAAGATCATGGCAATATAGCTCTTTCTAGCATCCACTTCCAGAAAAAAAGATAAATTAGGCTTAAAAACAATGGACGTTCTTCTAAGTCAATCTGTAATCACAAATTATTAAAGCTTTATATCTGAGATATGATTCAATTTGTACCACAGACTGCCAGATTTAGACCAAATATATTTTGGCAAAACACTCCTTAACAATTCTGGTCTTCATTTTATATAAAGTTCATTATTTCATTGTGTTTCTCTTCATGAATACACCTTGCCTGGTTTATTTCTGCAACTCTAGGAGACTCAGTTCTTTCCAAGTTCTAAAGTTCTTCAGGCTCTGAAAATCCAAGTTTATATCTGTTTTTCAGGCAGAGGTTAGAAGGTAGAACAATGAAGCCAGAACCTGGTGGACATCCTGGCCCTGCCATTTCTGAGCCAGAAGAAGTTGGGTGAATCTCTGAATTCTCCATGCCTCATTTTCCTCATCTATAAAATGAGATGACAAGAGTACCTACATCTCAGAGGCCTGAGGTTGGTAATGGTGCCTGACACTATTAAGTAGAAAATATATATGATTAAAGATGATACGCTTCTTTTGATTACTGTGGAGACCAACAAAATGAAAATGTATTTTGTTAAGCCACAATATCCATGGCTATGCCTTCTACTGGATTCTTTCAATGGGGATCACCACAATAATAATGAAAATAACTACGTGAACATGAAAATGATGCCAATCTCAAAAAGCGGAGACAGTGGTTTTGCACCATCTCTACCATAGAGTAGCACCTTCACATGGGCACTACTGCAAAGAATCAGACAGGGTCAGGGCCTGGACAGTGGACAGCCTGGGTCACATAATATGGCTAGAGGGATGGGGTAACACATATTTTCTTGATAGATTATAGAGTTCAACCCTGAATCAAGCAAAATGTCAATAGTTTGCCAGGGTTTAAGATATCATCAACCTCTTAATAGTGAGGGCTTCAATTTCTTAAAACATAAAATGCATTCCAAATATGTCATTTTGGGCCGGGCTCGGTGGCTCAGCCTGTAATCCCGCACTTTGGGAGGCCAAGGTGAGTGAATTGCCTGAGCCCGCGGGTTCGAGACCCGCCTGGACAACTTGGCGAGACTTCATCTCTACAATAAATCAAAACATTAGCCGGGCATGGTACTGCACGCCTGTAGTTCAAGCTACTTGGAAGGCTGAGGTGGAAGGATCGCCGGAGCCCAGCAGGTCGAGGCTGGGGTGGCCGGGAGTGGCCACTGCACTCCAGTCTGGGCGACAGAGTGAGACTCCAACTCAAAAAAAAAAAATGTCATTTTGACATGTTAAATTGTAATTTCCAGTTTTAAAAGGTCTACTATTTTGCCTATGACCATAAAAGTGGTTTCTTACTGGTGCAGAAGCATATTTTCTTTTTTGTTTTCTCTATATGGGATACCCACCTCTTCAATTTGATTTTAAATTTGACTGCACAAGGACTATGCCTTGCTTGTCTTTATTCACGCCACAGCAGCAGTATAAATAACAGACATGTGTCTGGAGACAGCAACCAACACTTTATTATCTACTTGTGAGGATAAATCCTAGTGTATTTTCTGTGCCATGCCTTCTTTCTGAACCCACGTGGTTTCTTGTGAATAGAATTCACAACTTGGAATTTGTTCACATGTCATGTGTCCAACATAGTAGTAGAAAGCCTTGCTCAATAGATCCATGATGAGAGAGAATGAGTGCACAGCAGACACTTTCTCAGCACACTAGTTATGATGAGGGCGCCCAACAAGTGCCCAGGTAACTGATAAAGTGGGGGGAGGGGGGGAGACAGGGAAGAAGACAGCTGCCGAGAAGCCCAGAGGGACCTGCGTTTTGACTTAGGTGCCTATTGCTCTTACTCATGGCAGTTGACCAAGAACCTTAATGTGGGAACTGGTATTAGTAAGGTTCCCCTGTTGCCAAGGTTGTCCTGTTCCCCACCTCTGCTAATCCCTCACATTCTACCTTCCATGCTCAGGGGATTAGAATTCTTTCTGGGTCCCAGGGATCACTCCTGTGCTAGTCAATTAATTTTAAACTATGGATCAGGACTTCCTTAGCGATACGTGGCTAGTCAACATCAGATGGCCCCCACCCCTTCTGAATGAGTGATTCTTAACATGGAAGCTTCATTACTTATTATCACTCTGAAAGGAGGCTGCAGTAGCTCATGCTCTTTCTGCTGTAAAGCAAAAGCCTCTACTATTATATGCCTGTGTTGCCACAATTGATCATGGGGCTGCAACAAGAGGGAAGTAAATAAACTGAACTGGATTAGTTTATGATGCATACTATTGAGATGCAGGGGGGAATAAATATTTTCCAAGTGCAGAAGTCAAGAAAAAGAATTTTACTTTCAAACTTCACAGTGTACTATAAACTACTAAGAGGAAAAAATATTAAAAAAACCCATAAAACATATCTTACTTAACCACCAAATCTACATTAAAATATTAATATTCAGAATCTGCCAACCCCACAAAGAAAGGCAATGAAGCATAAAAATAAATTCGGTCTCCGCTAGTGTCACCCAACTGGCTATGGGTATCTCATCTTACTTTTTACCGAAGTGCCTATGATAAGAACTACGAGGTCTCTCTGTCTCCCCTGGTTGTGACTGTCTGGTTTCTACAGTTGCTTTTGTTCACTCCTCTATTTTACTACATAATAATATTGATTGATGTTTGTAATCTGGGTTCTAGAGATTGTATTTGGTATCGAGTCCATGCACCTTTGTACACTCTGTTGTGTCCAGGTACTCATCCTGCCTTAGTTACCTGCTCAAATCTCTACTACCTGGTTCTTCTCACTATTTCTACAAGGAAACAGAGGCAGAGTGGGGGAGGAGGAGGTAATTAAAATGAAAAAATGTGTACAAAATGTTTGCATGAGCTAAAAGTACAGTTCAATGTAGAACAAAATATGGGTAAGTCGCTGAAGATGGTAAACTAAGGAAAGTAACATGTTGACTTGAAAAGAAGCTTTTAATATGACCCCTCACTGGTAAATTTGACTGGCTTTTAAAAAATAACACAATAGCCGGGCGTGGTGGCTCACGCCTATAATCCCAGCACTTTGAGAGGCTGAGGTGAGAGGAGTGCCTGAGCCCATGGGTTCGAGACCAGCCTGGGCAACTTGGCGAGACCTCATCTCTAGAATAAATCAAAAAATTAGCTGGGCGAGGTGGCGCATGCCTGTAGTTTCAGCTACTTGGAAGGCTAAGGCGGAAGGATCGCCTGAGCCCAGCAGGTCGAGGTTGCAGTGGCCATTAGCATGCCACTGCCCTCCGGCCTAGTCAATAGAGTGAGACTCTGACTCAAAAAAAAAAAAAAAATAGAATAACATAATAAAATTCCAGCCTAGGCAACATAGCAAGCCCTCATCTCTCTAAAAAAAAAAAAAAAATTTTAGTTGGGCATCATGATACATACTTGTAGTACTAGCTACTGCAGCCTTGAACTCCTGGACTGAAGCCATCCTCTCACTTCAGCCTCCTATACCCAGGGCTTATCTATACCCAGGGCTACAGGTGCATACCACCAGCTGCATACCTCGAGGTTGAAGTGGCCATTAGCATGCCACTGCCCTCCGGCCTAGTCAATAGAGTGAGACTCTGACTCAAAAAAAAAAAAAAAAATTAGAATAACACAATAAAATTCCAGCCTAGGCAACATAACAAGACCTCATCTCTCTAAAAAAAAAAAAAAAAAATTTTAGTTGGGCATCATGACACATACTTATAGTCCTAGCTACTGCAGCCTTGAACTCCTGGACTGAAGCCATCCTCTCACTTCAGCCTCCTATAGCCTTATCTATACCCAGGGCTACAGGTGCATACCACCACACCTGATTACTTTTTTTTTTTTTTGTAGAGATGAGGTTTTGCTATCCTGCTTAGGCCAACATGGAAGGATCACCTGAGCCTAGGAGTTCCAGGTTGTGATGAACCATAACCATGCCACTGCACTACAGCCTGGGTGACAGAGTGAGACCTCAACTCAAACAAACAAACAAAAAACCAAAATAAAAATATGAAAAGATGATTTTGGTGAGGCAGTTCCTTAGGTGGCTAAATTATCTCAGCATCTGACTCTTAAGTATGCTTATTGGATTTTAAAATTCATGATCCCTTGTCTAGTGGTTAGAACTGTGGGGACTGAAGTTAGGATTATGTCTGAATCCAGACTTTATCAAGATAGCCAATTGATTTTAATACTTACATAACTTTTTTTTTTAAAAAAGAGACAGGGTTTCACTGTTGCATAATTTGGAGTGCAGTGGCACGACCGTAGCTCACTGCAGCCTTGAACTCCTGGACTCAAGCCATCCTTTCACTTCAGCTTCCTATAGCCTTATCTGTACCCAGGGCTACGGGTACATACCACCACACCAGACTATTTTTTAATTTTTTTTGTAGAGATGAGGTTTTGCTATGCTGCCTAGGCTTATCTCAAACTCTTGGCCTCAAGCAATCCTTCCAATGTGCTGGAATTATAGGTGTGAGCCACCACACCAGGCCTACAACATAACTTTCTTAAACTGTTTTTCTCATCTGAAAAACGAAGCTAGTAATAAAATTGAGCTCTCAGACAGCATTGTTGTGAGCATGAAATACAATAATGCAACATGATGCTTAACATAATGCCCAACACGCAGCAACCATTCAATAAACAATTTTTGTACTTTTTTTTTTTTTTTGAGTTGGAGTCTCACTCTGTCCCCCAGACTGGAGTGCAGTGGCCGCTCCCGGCCACCGCAGCCTCAACCTGCTGTGCTCAGGCGATCCTTCCGCCTCAGCCTTCAAGTAGCTGGAACTACAGGCGCACGCTACCACGCCCGGCTAATTTTTTTGATTTATTGTAGAGATAAGGTCTTGCTTGCCCAGGCGGGTCTCGAACCCGCAGGCTCAGGCAATCCACTCACCTCAGCCTCCCAAAGCCTGGGATTACAGGCTGAGCCACCGAGCCCGGCAATTTTTGTACTTTTTATATCACGGTGCCTGGTAAGAAGGGTCTTTAAACTGGTGCCAGCCATTTCTATGTTTGAGGACAACTGAAGGGTAGTTGGTCTAGTGGATGAAACCTTTACCATTGTTGAGAGAACCAGCGAGTTTAAATCCTAGGTCATCTTCCACTCCCAATTATTAGCTATGTGACAGTAGACAGATAACTTCACATCTCTGTGCCTCAGTTTCCTGATCTGGAAAAAAGGTCAATAATAGCACCTACTTCATTGCAACTTTTGTGAAGGTTAATGAATTAATATATGTACAGCACTTGGAGCAGAATCTTAGCTTCATCACTAGCTGCAAGTCACCTAGCAGTAGATACTCTTGGTAGATGTTTAAAAAGACAGACTTATAGTGGTCCCTCCTAGTTTTATACATGAAGGTTGTAAAGCACCCATTCTCTAAGGGGAGAGCAAAAATGGCCCTTATAGTAGCTTGGCAAAGGTGGCTTTGCCCATCCTCTCTACTGGATGGAGTGGCTGTAAGGCCTGTGGCCAGATGAGAATTCTAGAAAGGAGTTCACTATGAAGGAAGAAGGACTGAGTTGGGGGAGATGGTGCTGGGGCTGGAGCTCACTCAGGACACAGTGGCAGTCACTGTACCCATGTGTAAATTAAGACCTGTAGCCATGGGCTCCCAGGTACAGGCATAGATCTTGGGAGAGACAGTCCAACAAGGAAGGGAGTCCCTGCAACTGCCAGCAGATGCACCTGTCTGTCCTGTAGCAGATGCACTATGTGGCGACACAGAAACAACTGGGCACTGCTGGTGATCTGATCATGTGTTCCAGTTCTCTATGTAACAGACATTTGAACCACTCTGGACTGAGTTCCCTGAGTTTTTTCAACAATTCAGTGGAGAGGAAGGGGACCCTGAAAACACCTTAGATATTCCTCAGTTGGATGCTTGAACAACTAATATGAGATATTATCTTATTTGGGCTCCCCAACTATGTTTACTATTAAACAAGTCACATCCCATGCATTATTATAATTGCAGTTAAGTTTGCACTGAGGGAAAACTACGTTTCTTTATCTGATTAGAGGACCCTCATTTCTGGTTTCATTTAGTCCCAAGAGAAAGACTGTTGCTATTCTAGTGTTTATTTCAGTGCCCTGGAATAGAATGGAGAAATCCACTAACAAACTAGTGAACTCTAGATCAAAAATAAAAAATAAAAAAAGAGCATGGACCATGCAATGGTGCCATTTGCTGACTCTACAATTCAGGCTCTCCTAAGGATGTTGCCATAAGTGCCCTTCAGTAATTTATATTCTTCAGAGTATTTACAAGTATACTGTCATTTGCTTTTACATCAATCTGGTGAGGCAAATAGAATAATTGGCAATTTCCTCCTGATTTCAGACAAGGAAATTGATACAGGCATGTAAGAAAGCCTGTTGGCTATGGAGGAGTCAGGTTCTAGCAGTATGTACAGCATCCTCTTCACTAATACCATGCTCCACCATCCCCATTGCTGATAAATCTTGACTCCCTTGGCCAAACCTGTAAGTCAAAATCAATTCTGATGTCTAAAATCTAGAGAGGTTTCAAGATCTGAGGGTCATAGTAAAGCTGTCTGTAAGCCACATGAACAGTACTAGGCTATATGAGTAATTTACCTCTGCAGATTTTGTAGTTTGAAGGATTACTGACACCCTGAGAAACAATGGCCAACTGCACGTCAGTCCATCTTTCCCTATTGCCTCTCTCAAAGGTTTTGCTATCTTTTCCTGGACATATGTTACCCAAAAATATTAATAATGTGGAGGTTACCAAAAATTCTACTCCTGCATCTATGTATGTATGTATGTATGTACACATCGATCTAACAAAGCTTTTGCTTTAGCTTTGTTATTGGTCCAGATATTATTTACTTGCAGGAATTATTGTTAGGCAAGAACAAAACATCTGCTTCCACAGTTGGGGTGAATCCTACAGTTGCTGGAGTGGTAGGTACAGAGCTAGAATATCACAGAATTCCTTAGTTTAGATATCCTGACAACCCTCTTATTGAACAATGTTTCTGATTTTTCACTCTTGTTCTGGCCTTAATTTTTCTCCCTGTGTCTTCCACGTTGTCAGAATGGAGTGGGAAATTCTAATATGGCCATCCAATCTCCTCCATCTCTGTAACTTTATGAATCAAATGAGTATAGTTTGCAAATGATCAACTGCTACACAAATGCCAGCTGTTATAATCATATACTGTGGTTACACAGGGTCAGGGCTAGCCTGTGTGCCTACAAAGACCTGCCAGCTCCTCTTTGGTCTTTCGTAATTTCCATTTACAGAACTTTGTTGCAAATTAATTAGACCAGAAATTTCTTCTTTGGCGCCAAACCACAGCTTTCCTTGAAAGTTTCATAAGGGAAACATCTAAGACAAACAATCACATGTAATTGTTCCTTGGTTTACCTCTGGACACTGCCATTCCTTTAGAGGAGCACAGTTTCTTAGAGGGAACAAGACACTGCTTTGGAGAATAGTCTGTAGATTTATCACTTGAGGGATAGGACTGTGATGTGCTTTTATACACGCACATCTCTGCCACACCGCCACCACCATTATTCCCCTTAAGATCTAGTGCAATACTCTCATGCCTTATATGAAAGAGATGGATCAATAAACAGTGGTCAGATCAATAAGTTAATGGATGAATGATCAGATCTCTACTAAAACAGAAGAGAATAAAAACATAACATATATAAATGAAACATAACTAAATTATAAAGTTCTTCCCACAAATTGCCACCAGTTTGGGATTTCACAGAATGTAAAAACCCATAAGATCAACCACAAAGTACAGGTAAATTCTCTTAAAAATCGGTTATTGCTGGGCGCAGTGGCTCATGCCTATAATGCTAGCACTTTGGGAGGCTGTGGCAGGAGAATTACTTGAGCCCAGAAGTTCAAGACCAGCCTGAGCAACACAGTGAGACCTTGTCTCCACAAAATAATAATAATAAAAACTAGCCAGGAGTGGTAGCATGTACCTGTAGTCCCAGATGCTCGGGAGGCTGAAATGGAAGGATCACCTGAACCCAGGAGGTCAAAGCTACAGTGACCTGTGACTGTGCCACTGCACTCCAGTGTGGGCCATGGTAAGACTCTGACTCAAAAAAAAAAAAAATTTTTAATAAAATATCATCAACCATTGTGGTTGCTAGTCCCCAAACATGGCCCCCAAATAATTCTGTATTTGTATACCATTCCTCCCATTAGGAAGTGGAATTTATGTCCTGGAATCTGGACTGGACCTGTGACTGACCAATAGAACATGAAGGAAGTGAATTTCCAAAACTCTAGAGTTTGGGTATTAAGAAGGCCTAACAGCTTCTGCTTCCTCATACTGTACTTGGAACCCAGCCATCATATTACAAGCAAGCCCAAGCAGGCCTACCTAGAGGTAAATTGAGGCCTCGGGACCAATGACCCAGCTGAGTTCTCAGCTGACAGCCAGTAACAACTTGCCAGCCACCCAAACAGACCATCTTGGGTGTGGCTCTGTCAATGCTGGTTAGCTTGCCTTAGCAGATGCCATGTGGATTGCAACACTATGCACAAACAAATGTTGTATTTAAAGCTAATGAATTTGTGGTTTGTTACAAAGCAATAGGTAACAGAAACAACCGTCTGGGCCAGCCTCCACAATCACAGAAAGGAAGGAAAGTGAGCACAGGCCAGGATGAGATGCACCCATGAGCACTGCCTTTGTGTTCCTGCCTCTGCAAGGGAAGGCCAAGGAACTTGAAGTCTGAGAGAGAGTGCTACTGAAGTAAAGATAAATTACAACAACAGAAAAAATCCTGAAATAAAAGAATCTTTGCCAAAATAAGGAAAGGTTTTCTACTTGATAAAGTAGAAGAAAACTTAACATGACAATTTTAATGAAAGAATAAATCTGGGCTCCCCCTTTCCTTTTGGAAGCTGGGAATGTTTACGCAACTAAAAAGTCTTTAGTAATCCCTTCTTTTATCCAAAACAGATTGCAGTTTTAAGCACAGCCCCATAAACTGCAGGTTCAAAGGAACCTGAAACCAAATTAGCATAAAATCTGGAATTCTCATTTCCACCAAGTGCACAGCTGCCATCTGACAGCTCTTCTGTGATTTCGGTTTCAAATAGAAACTGAAAGTAGCTGAGGTGGTGTGGGCCATGGGCCTGTCCTTTCATTTCTCACTTCCTTCCACACACTCACAGTCAAGAGAATCTTAGAGGTCCACCTGAAACCTTTGGTTCTGAAATGAATCCCCCAGATGGCAACCTGCCCAACAAAATTAGTGGAGAGCAACTCCAAAGCCAGGGACAGCTGATAAAGAGGGTTGGGAGTTGCCAATATATGATATGAATACTTTGCTAATACTTTCAGAAGTTCTAAATATTTTAAAGTAAATTCATTCTCTCTCTTTCTCTCTCTCTCTCTCTCTCTCTCTCTCTCACACACACACACACACACACACACACACTCTTATACACCCAGTTAAACCTGCTGGGTCTAAATTGGTGAGAGGAGGTGGAGCATCCTTTCCAAATTTTTGCATTACAAATGCCAAGAAACCCACACTGGAATACACTAAAATTTAAATACCAGCAGGTAGGTAGATTCTCTTCCATGATTCACTTAACACTTCCTCAGCTTTCTCCTTAGGTCATGACAACTCTATGCAGCTACATTTCGTTCTGGAAAAGCAAAGAGGGGTTGCTTTGACTACTGCTGAAATACCATCACCTCTGGGACAAAAAGTTACTCTTCTTTGTATAGAGGAGGAAAAAAATTGTATGCACTAATGCACTCTGAGAAGTACACGTGCTCTGAAGAGGATTTTCTCACCCCCAGTAGCAAGGGTGGATTTACCCAGAGCCACCCCAAGCCACCTCCTCTGATTCCCCATATGATCGACTGAATGAATCCAAGTGACAGCTGGTCAGGGCGGCATCAATAGCACTTGAAAAGCAGGCTGCAGTCCCTTAGGGAGCAAGGGGAATGGCCTTCTCCTCCTTTTCTCACATGCCTCCCACCAGGCCTGCCGGATTCTCCCTGTCCACCACTTGGAGCCATCTGCTCCTGAACTAGGGCATGGGTGTTAACTTAACATCAACTGCTCAGGCAAGAGATGGGAAGGGGCTTGTGCTGGCCAAGTGTGGTGGGCTGCCCTCAGTGGAAAATTCCAGGAAATTCACAAGAAAGTGAGGGTAGATCTTCAGGGCTGCACTTTCACCCAGGTTTGTGCCTCTTTTGAAGTTCCTCAACTGCTGGTGTACAACTTTTATATTCTCCAGGAGAGAAAAAATGTAGTGAGCATCTGGTATTTACACAGAATCTTAGAGTTGATGGATTTAATTACAAGTGTTAGTAAAACAGGAAAATTGTAGCCAGGCTTTCAAATAGTCACTCGCCTATAACTAACAAGACTTTCCTTTGTGCTGCTGGTAAAGAATGCTATTTATTTTCCTAGCAATGAGTTTTCGTGAAGAAGAGGAGGCTGGTAAAAATACAGTTATTGGCTGGTAGCTTTTGTTTTAATTTATGGTGTTTTCCTTCTTATACAAAGATCAAGCTACAAACAACATTCTACTAGGCAATATGCTCTGAGTTGTTTTTCCATTAGCACTAGTGGTGATGGATTTTTTCTGTTACCAGTGCTCACTTATAGCTGACAACACGCATTTGTGAAACGACTGGCTGAGTTTAAGGGTGCAACAGGAGACCATGAAAATGGTTGCAAATAACTGATCTGTGGGGGGATTAGAGGCCAGACCTAATCTTATTAGCAGCCAACTCTGGTGAGTTTTAGACACTGTTTGCAAGGATGTTGTAGATTATGACAGGAAAGATTAGGTGCTGAACAAGTACTGTGCTGAACTAGAAAGGTCAGGAGACCTGGGTTTCAGAATAGGTCCAGTCCCAACGAGTTGTGACTTTGGGTCAGTCATTTTACCTCCTCTTCACCATTAAAGTACATACAAGCTGGGATGAATAATCTTTCTCTTCCATTCCTAAGATCTTGTGATTCTTTCTGCTCTAATATCTAGTTTATAAACAGGGAATAGTCTCTGTCTAAAAAATAATAAAAACATTTTCCTCTTTCCATTTTCTTGGACTTTAAGATTAATTTCTAGGCTGGGCTTGGTGGCACAGCCTGTAATCTCAGCCCTTTGGGAGGCTGAGGCACGTGGACTGCCTGAGTTCACGGGTTCGAGACCAGCCCTTTCAACTTGGTGAGACCTCATCTCTATAATAAATCAAAAATTAGCCTGGCGTGGTAGCGCGCGCCTATAGTTCCGGCTACTTGGAAGGCTGAGACAGAAGGATTGCTGGAGCCCAGCAGGTTGACACTGGGGTGGCCATGAGCATGTGTGCCACTGCATTTCAGCCTGGGCGACAGAGTGAGACTCCAACTCAAAAAAAAAAAAAAAAAAAGATAAATTTTTAAGTAGAGCATACTGTTCAATTCACCTTTTCTGCCCCTTCTCTTTCCTCCGCTCTCATAGAATTTCCTGATAAATCGATGAAATGTCAGAAGTATGCTGTGGTTTGCATTTAATCCTCCTAACTGGTGAGTACAATTCAACTTCCTCATCAAAACAGTCAAGGCACAAGTGAGCCTCTTGGGCTCCATGCCGCTGTCACTGGGTACTACAGGGCCATTAAACACATTTGTCAGCTTTGTGTTTTAAAAACAAAACCAAAAGGGCAAACGTGTCATCATACACTCTTTAATCTGAAATCCACAAGGGAAAGAGTTCAGAAAGAAAGAAAAAAAGCACACATACCCTCTCCCAAACCCACACAAATCAGAACCCTGTTAAATTCTAAGCTGGGCTTTGTCTTAATCAGACCATTCCTAGGCAGGGAAATGTGCAGACCACATTGGGATCCAATTTAGTCATTTCTTATTTCTCAACAATCAAATAAAACAATAAATAGCCTGCACTGGACTTGAAGGGGAAGAAGACCACATGTATTTCCTCTCAGGAATTTTTTTTTTAACATGAAAGTTTGGCTTGAAAAGCACTTACTGCATAGACACATGTGGCCTCAATAGGATAGATCTTTAACTGATGAGACAGAGTCCAGATTCAAGCACACAATATCAGGATTTAAATTCCCAGAATTCGGTAATGGAAAATTTGGGTCACATTAAGGGCTGTGGGATGCAGGGATAAGATTTAGTTTTAAATTAGCCTCCTGGGCAGGCTGAGCATCTCCCTAAGAAGCACCATATGTCTCAAATTCCACCTCTTCCCTTCTCTCTTGGCACTTGCCCCTTTGACGAACGAGAAAATTCCTGGCTTCGGATTCTTTCCTGTGTATTTATTGTTGGCGCCTACCTTTAGAATGATTTGTTATTTTGTTTGTTTTAAAGTTTTTCCTAATTCGGTATTTTGAAAAATTTCAAACTTAATAGAAAAAATGAAAGTATAGCACCCAAATCCCCCGCACTTGCCTTCCTCCATCAGTAATATTTCGCCACATTTCCTGTCTCTTTTATTACCCTTGAACACACACACCACGGAGTACAGTGCCCATTCATTTGCCTATTCGCTTAGTGTTTATGTGAGGGAAAGGCAAACTCTCCCAGCTTTTCTTCTAGTGCTTTCCTTATGGTTGCTAATCTGAGAAGTTAGCAGCTAAGACTCTGATTGGGCCATGTTTCCTAGTGGACAGGGTTCTTGTGCTTTGAAGAACCACATATATGTGTTTCAAAAGTCCTGCAAACGCTTGGTTCGTCTCATTTGCCTTCTGTTGCCCCTGGGCCTGGTGATAGCTAAGTTCAGCTGGGGGTCCCATGGGAGCTGCGTGGGGCTTGGCAGTCAATGAAGAGTCAAATTTAGACTAAAAGAAGGTAGGGGTGGGGTGAGCTGCTTTCATGGTAAGTTTATGGCGCTTACTTGCACTAGCACAGGTTGCAAAGAGGCTTGTTTTGGAGTACCAGGCATTCACTCATTGAAAAAAAGTAATATTTGACTTCTTCTGTCACTGCTCCTTCATTTATAGAATGGAAAACATACCCAGAGTAGTGAAGGTTGCCTATCTCAGAGTTGTGAAGGTTACATTTCCTAGAACATTACCTAGCACATAGTAAGCACTCAACAAATACATCTATGATTGTTGTTGTTATTACTATTACTTGTATGTCTTGTTTCCTCAGGTACACTTGGAGGAGAGCTTGTTGAAAGTGCATTTGGCCATGTTAGCCTCTTATACTCATCAAAACCTTTCCTTACCTCCAAGAGTTTGTGGCCTACCGCATTTTTTCCTACAGTATACTAAAAACCACTCATTTACAATGAATACTTTAATGAAGTATGAACTATGTGAAAAAAAAGAACAAAACATGTAATTTACCCTTTTTGGGGAACATACAGTTTAAGAGGGAGAGAAGATAGATACATATGTAACTAGAAGGTAGAACTTGATAGGTATCCCAAGAAGCCTCAAGAAAAGTGACCTGAGCAAAAAGGCACCTCCAACAAGAGAAGTCAGGAGAAACGGGAAGAAACTAAGGTGAGAAAATATACTTAAGAGGCAGAACTACGAGGACCAGACAAATGACTGACAGTGGGAAATAAGGCAAAGGGTAATGCTGAGATTTAAAGCTTGGGGAACCAATTAAAATCAGAAACATGGAAGCATTAGAGGCTTGCAGGGAAATATGAAGACATTGCTTTGGACAAGCTGAACTCAGAATATTGTGAAGGAAGCCTAGCCATGGTTGAAATTTGGTACTGGAATATAGGAAAAAAGGTTTGGATTCGTAGATGAGGTACAAGTGTCCTCTGCAAAGAGATGAGGGAATGTCATTGCCAAGAGCAAAAGTGTAGAGTGGAAAGAAAACACAGCCTATGACAATACCCAGACAGTGCCCATGTATACTGGCCTGGAGAAGGAGCCACAGAAAGAGAGGAGTGATGGCGAGGAATCTCCAGAAGGAGGGGAAGATGGAGATGCTTTAAAGGTACTGGAAGACAAGGCCTGAGAACAAACTGCCCTGGTAACTTAAGAGGGCTTTGGTGAACAGCAAGAGAATTGTCAGGGAATGAAGTAGGTTGCATAATAAAAGTTAAGTATGTTCTAAACAAAGTAGTAAGAAAATAGAGACAAGTACATGTTGACTGTTTATGAAAAGCGTAAGGGAGGACTGGAAAGAAATAGAAAAGTGCACATTTAAGTGAAGTCCATGAGTCTGTTTTAAACTGTCTGCAACAAAGGCAGGGACAGAACACACTACTTCTCAGACTACTATGAATGCTCTTCCTCCTGTACTCTCTTGTTGTCTCTGTCTCTGTCTCTCTCTCTCTGTATTTTTTAAATGAAGAGTAACCATTTATGTCAAGTTAGTATTAAACTATCCAAATGTCATTTACTTTACATTCATAGACCATTCTGTCCACGGGAAGGTGAAGAAAAGCACAAGTAGAAAAAAACCTTTACAGCATTATGATCATTCAAAAACAAAGTTGCAAATCCTTCAGCACTTCTCCCCTCAAGAGATCTGTATCTTCTTCCCTTGAATCTGGAGGGCTTAGAGTTTCTGGTTGGGAAACTGCTTCAATTCATTGCGAGAGGTGAATCCACATGGCTTTCTAAGGCCAGGTGAGAAGAAGCCTGGCTGCTTTTGCCTCCGTCTCTTGGGATGCTTAAGGCAAGCAAGCACCTCTCAAGAAACTCCTCCCAGGACCCAGATGCCATTCATGTGGACAGGGCTTGTGGAGGCGCTTGGAAACAGCCCCAGCAGGGCTCAGCCTGGAGTCATCCCTGCCAGCCTGGAGTCATCCCTGACACATGCATTGAGACGCCTCCAGATGATTCCAGACCCCAGCCTTTCACTCTCTCAGGCATTGTGGAACAGAGACAAACTACTCCTGCTATGCTCTGTCCCAAATTCCTGACCCAGCAAATCCAGGAACAGAAGAAAAGGACTTTTGTTTTAAAACCATTAAATTTTGGAGTAGAGAACTAGAACAAATATTTCTGAAATACAGATTTTCTGCTTTATCATGGACATTCTCCATAATGAAGCTGTTCATTTCAGAGGCAGTTTCCATGATCGGGACTAATTTGAAATATTTCTGTAACATAGGAGACTAATATGAAATATTTCTGTAACATAGGCCACACCTGAGGAACTTAATAATGGGGCAGAAATTGCCAATCTGAATCACAGGGTGCAAGAGATACATCAAGCCACATGCCAAGAGCTCTTACTATGTCACTTTTAAGACAATCAACAATGCAAAAGAACTTGATAAATATTTTCCATAACAAAACACAATTGGTTGCAATGGGATCCAGCTCTGTTCCTCATTAGTTACCCTTCACTACTCAGACAAGCTCCATATCTCATTGAAATCCACTGTGGATTCTTCACAGTTTGTTGGGAAATGTGACTATACATTTCCTTTATATTGCAGGCTTTCTTGAGCCTGCTTTTAAATCTAGAGTACATGCTTAGCTCCCTCTTCCCATAGGAAAAGGAGCTTCAGCTTCAAGGAGAGGTAAAAGCAGGTAACAAGCAGCTGCTTTTGAAGTGGCTCTGCAGCAGAGAAGGTGGAGAAGGCCAGGTTGCCATTATCAGTGGCTACCAGGTGCCACGGGATCACGTTAGGTGATAAAACACTTGGCTGACACCAGAAAAAGGAATCATCACTCCTCTCCTACCCCACCCTCACTCCCTCGCTCCCTCTTCTTTTTTTTTTAAAGGAGGCTTTTTACCCTCATTAAATGAAACCTTATCTCTGAAAGACTGCAATCCTCAGCAAATGACAAGTGCGCCTAATCTCATTTTCTGACAAGTGATTCTGACAGCACCTTCCTTTTGATTCCTGAGACATGTAGTTAGACATATATTAATCTGTCAGTCATCATCCCTAGGAAGAATTTTTTTAAAGAGAAAGAAAGAAATGAACATTTGTGAATATGAAGGCTTGACAAGAGGCTAGGACACCTATTTTAACCAATGTCTGAATATTCCTTTCTCAGGGTCTCCCCCTCTCCTGTCACCCCTTCAAGCATATGAAACAGCTGCAGAAGGGAGTTGAAAGCTACCCAGTCAAGGGGCCTGCAGAACAGGAATCAGTGGTTTTAGGTAATGTGGCCCAGGGGAAAGAGCATATGCTCTGGAGTGAGGCAGACCAGGTTCAAATCCCCATCCTACCTCATAAAGACAGCTTCATGACATAAGATCTTTAATCTCTGAAGATCCTGTCTGTGGGATATGGCTCATGGCATCTATTAGCTATTATAAAGATTAGATATCTTTATCTAATGCGTGTGCAAGCATACAGGAGGCACCCCCAAACAGAAGCATTTACTACTGCTGCTACTTCTGCTAAAGTCTTCTAGAAATAGAAGAACACAAGTCCAACTTAGTGTGTAAGATATGACAAACACCAATGCACAAAGTACAAAGATGAGTTAAGACATAGGCTCTGCTCTCAGAAAGCTCACAATCCAGTACAGGGACACAGGTATGATCAAAAAAGTAAAATCAGGTATTACAAGTGAGCAAAAAAAGTCACTGCACAGTATTGTCACTTCACCGGGACAGAATGGGCAATTCTGCCATCACTTGTTCCTATAGTCCCTAGTCACCAGGTGACCTTCGAATGTAATTTGGCTTCCTTAGGAATTGTTCTTCAGGGGCAAATGTGCCAACTACTACATGTAAGTTATTCGGGTTGGGCTGGTGGTTACATTCCTTACTGTAAACAGAAAGTGTGTTACCATTCAGTCACTATCCCGTGAGTCTGATTAGTGTGGTCACCTCTGACTTTCCAGGCTGGGCTGACCCAGTCAAGCAATTGCCCTTCTGTGAGGCGGGGTTTGAGCCACCAGCAGAGCTCCCATCTGATTTTCTATCTTATGGTTCTGTAAATGCTGTAGTAGGGTTGTTTTCCCCTGGTATAGAGTTTCTCCTGTCCTGTTTTGTTTTTGTTTTGTTTTTAGTTGGAGTCTCACTCCGTCACCCAGGCTGGAATGCAGTGGCATGTTCATCGACACCCCTGCGTCGACCTGCTGGGCTCCAGCGAGCCTTCCGCCTCAGCCTTCCAAGTAGCCAGAACTACAGGGGAATGCTACCACGCCCAGCTAATTTTTTTTTTTTTTTTTACCGTAGAGATGAGGTCTCGCCAAGTTGCCCGGACTGGTCTTGAACCTGCGGGCTCAGGCAATCCACTCTCTTTGGCCTCCCAAAGTGCTGGGATTACAGGCTGGGCCACCGAGTCCAGCCTGCCCTGCTTTTTAAAATCACACATCCCAGCCGGGCTTGGTGGCTCAGACTGTAAGCCCGCGCTTTGGGAGGCTGAGGTGAGTGGATTGCCTGAGCCCGCGGGTTCAAGACCTGCCTGGGCAACTTGGCGAGACCTCAGCTCTACAATAAATCAAAAAATCAGCTGGGTGTGGTAGCGCATGCCTGTAATTACGGCTACTTGGAAGGCTGAGGCGAAAGGATCGCCGGAGCCCAGCAGGTCGAGGCTGCGGTGGCCGGGAGCGGCCACTGCACTCCAGTCTGGGCGACAGAGTGAGACTCCAACTCAAAAAAAAAAAAAAATAAGGCTCCCCTTGGCCACTCTACACATGTGCAACTCATCTTCATTTTGCATTTCCAATTCCTAAGTGCCCTATGACCCTATGACCCTATGACCTAAGTGCCCTATGACCTTACTGTACATAGTAGGGACTCAAACATTTTATTGCCTTTAAATAAGGAATTCTATTTTAGCAAGTCCCATGGTGAGGAAGATATTCTACAGGTTGGGGGGTATCCTTTTAAGGGATAATTTTCTTTTCTTCATGCAGTAACCCATGAAGAAAATCTCTTACCCAGGACTGACAATCTCTGCCTTTGACTCTCAACTCTAAGTCATTTTTATCAAGTCTGATGAATAGGCTGCCCATTGAATACCTGGCTGGGGAGAAAGGAGACCCAGCAAGGCCAGAAGCCATCTCTGTGAGTCAGATTTGTTTTGTGAGTCTCTACTAAGTCCCCTTCAAGGTGGCTACAATCATTCATTCTGCAATCGGTGTCTGGGCATAAAACAAATAGGTTAAAAACTTTAAAATAGGATTGGGGGCACAGGGTAGAGAGGGGCAACGTTTAAGAGGATGAAGGTTGTTTATTCTTTTAGCCTAGCAGCAACTCAATAACCGCCCTTGAGAATCTGAAAAGCTATATAAAGGAAGGTCCCTTATTTATGGAAGCGTCAGCTAAGCATTTACTTACTAAACTGTGTTTGCCCTGGGCTATGACTGGATGCAAGGGAGGGGCCAAATGTTTTTTCTAGGTCACTCTTAGCTCCCAATTCTGTGACACCTTGTCCACCTGTGGACTGGGTATCAATTCTCTGGGTAGATGGGTCTGAAGAGCATCCCTCTGCTTTAGTGGCTCAACTTGACAGCAAGAATTTAGCCCCAATTTCCTTTCCTCATTCTATAATAATGGTGACAAATCTTATTCTCAGTTAGATTAAAATTTTGAGCCTTCTTATTCAACACTTGCTGTTTTCTGACACGTGCACGTGAGGATCAGGGCTTATATGTGGATGGAATCAATTATAATTTGATTAAGACAGAGCAGAAAGAAAGGAAGTAATAACAATAATCATTTCATTTATAAAGCCCTCCTTCCCCTTCCAGGCTCTCGGTGTGCAGAAAAGGCAATTAAAATAGGGTTCAATTAAAAATATCATAAAACAGAAATCAAATAAAATATTAAAAAGCCAAAGTGCCATTATTAAATAAGTGTTTGTGAGAGGAGGTCCTCAGACAATAACAGAGTCCAGAGAGGCCAGGAAGGCGTCAGCATAGCAGGGAGGACGTATGCTTGAGGTACATCTATAGTCAATACTACTTTATTGTTTCAGCACCAAACCTTTGTTTGGTTGAAAAGTAAAAAATAAGGCTCAGCCGGGCTCGGTGGCTCAGCCTGTAATCCCGCGCCTTTGGGAGGCTGAGGTGAGTGGATTGCCTGAGCCCGCGGGTTCGAGACCCGCCTGGGCAACTTGGCGAGACCTCATCTCT